>VUQI01003312.1:0-14216 GCA_015106735.1 Paratilapia polleni | reverse complement strand
TATATTGTAGGGTCTTTACCCTAAAATATAAAGCGCCTTGAGGCGACTGTTGTTGTGATTTGGCGCTATATAAATAAAATTGAATTGAATTGAATTGAATTGAAATCTGCGGCATAGCTACATCTGCAAACCCCTCTGAAAACCTACAACGTAATCTACAGCGTAACCTGACATGCACCTTCCTAGAAATGTAACTACACATCGCGCCGACACAGCCCGCAACTATTGTGATTGGCCTGTTCAGTACCATCGATTCCTCCTATGCATTTCCAGCTACTTTTTTGCCGCAGTTTATAAATTTAGAGAATATCATTGTCTCAATATAAGGAATAAGAACACAGGTCAACAGGTCATTTCATCAGAGATAAATTTATGTGGGTTTTCTACTGTTTCTCATGGTGATTTCAAATATGTATTTAGTTGTTTTCTAGCACATCTATGTTTTGTGATGAAGGTAATTATATATAGCATGATATTTGGTATAATTAGCCCAAGAAAATCATACTCTAAGTGTTTTTGAAGAAACAGTTGTAGCTGAATGACACTGTTCAGTATATCTGTGCCACGATGTGTGCCTATTTGATCTTGCACTGATGATATTGAAACATTTACCTGATTGGTGCTTACATTACAGTGTACTTGCATGCTTACCACATGTTTGTACACTGTAAATTAACATTGCTCATAATACAAAAGTTGAAAAAACTAAAAACAGATCTGAAATCAGTGTGAAAAACTGATTTAGAAAAGTGTGTTGTAATTTCTGATGATCACAAAAACAATTTTTTGTTGTCCTGTGTAATCACAGCATCAATATAAGGACTCACAAATGTCAGCAAATTACTGGAGGGAGACTGCTAAAACTATCGGAATGGACATGAAGGAATGTACACAGAAGTGGAAAAACTTGAGGGACAAATATGTTTGGCTCTGAAATAAACTGACTACAACAAAGAGTGGGGACCCGAGAGGGAAAAAAGTCCCAGCATTTAATTTGTTTCTGTCATGGCTGGCACCGCATGTAAAGCATCGGGACTACCACCCATAATGCACAATGCACAAGCATAAATGCTGGCAAATGTCGGCCACTTACGTAGGTTACGTTGCAGGCTCTACAAAGATCTAAATCAGGCCTTACAATGCAAGGGTCATCAGGCTATATATGCTGGCCCATATGTTTGCTATGCCTTTCTCTTCCACCAACCTCATATCAACCTGTTTTGGCTTTTTTGTTTTGTTTTGTTTTTTTCATTTTTAATAAAATTTTAAAATAAATTCTGTTTTATTTAAGTACATTTCGTCATCTTTGTCACTTTCCTTGAACCAGCTTAAATAGTCACAAAGAGTGACAAATTGGCTATATATTTCACACATTTGTTATGTAAATCTTTTTCCTTCACATTTGTTTTTCTGATAACTTTTCCATTCCACGGCTCCAGACTGTGAAGGAATAATAAGAATGAAAACAAACCATTAGAGATTGAGCTGGCAAGAGAAAGCCTTCTGTAACAACTCCAGATTTTCTCATTAATTATCATGATTTATTAAACTGAACCAGTTTTGAGTAGTTTTACAAAACATTGCAATTCAAGAACTGTGACTGTTTTTTTCCAGAGTCATGAATTGATTTTCCTGGAGATTTTTGGTAAGTTCTATGCATTGGTGGGCATGTGATTAAAGCTCTAGCAAAAGAGCATGCTTACCTCCGCTGAAAAAAACATCATGACCAAAAAACCAAAAAAACCCCAAAAAAAAAAACGTGAGACATAAATGTGAAATATCTAGCACACAACTACTATAGTCTCACTTTAAAATATTGAGTGCTCACAGACAACTGCAGTGCAATAATTAATCTATGTGAACACAGCAGAGGTTTTTTTTAAAGCCCACTGTGGCAATGTAAGAAAGTGTTATCTTTGAAGTTGTAGAAGTTTTTTTTAACTTTCCCATGAGACAGAAAGCTTTTAGCAGCCATTCACAGCTCAGCGAGGTGTCCCTCACCTCGGGACACTCTGTTTCCCGTCTCCATCTCATTCCCATTCTTCTGTCTCTCTTCATTTCATGGCATGGCATCTGGCTTCCATCAGCTGCCGGTCCTTCTCTCTGCTCTTTCTCTGATAACAGGCAATCTGATCAGTGTCATCAGTCACTGCATGCTCTCCTTCTCAGCTTATATATATATATATGTGTGTGTATGTATGTATGTGTGTGTGAGTATATATATATAAAATCAGTCCCCAGGACTGACCACCATATGTTTTAAACAGTTGGAGAGGCATTTGGCCAGATTGAAGGCAGAAAGGGGGGAAGACAGGAGGGTGAAGGGGGTGTTTTGCTGCTGCAGGAATAAATGGTGTGGAAATAAGGAGCTGAAAAACACTCAGGGTTGCATCACAGAGAGGAGCAGAGTGCCTGAGTTTTTAATGGAGCCTTGATGTTAACAAGATCCAGTTACTGTTACTGCAAATTAGTGTTGTTGTAGGGTTTTCTCTAAGATGCCTCAATCTTTGTTCAGTTCAGTGCTAAATCATCTCTGGAATGTCGTATTCCTCATTGACTTCCACAAGATGTTAATACAGCAGATAAATAAATGGTGAGGTAAACTGTAGTGTCATCTAAACCATTTAGAATGACCTGCTTCTCTGAATGAATTGCTCATAAATGTGATTGTCATCGATCTGATTGCACCTCAGTCACGAATACAGAAATACAATGTGCTTATGTGAATATCACACGGACAGTTATAACCTTGGTTGAACATACCCATTAAACAGTGAAGAAGAGGCAAGAAAGTTCCTGGTTTGAACCCTGACAGGGGTCCTTCTGTGTGTCTGGGTTGGATTTCCTCTGGTTTCCTCCCACAATTCAAAGACATCCATGTTAAGTTAATTGGTGATTCTAAAATTGGCCATGAATCAGGTAAATGAAGTGAATGAATACAATAAAGCACTGTATGTATATGGTTAAATGTGGCTTGTAGTGTAAAGTGCATTGAGTGATCAGTAAGACTAGAAAAGTGCTATATTTGTAAATGCCAGTCCATGAAGTTGTTCCACAGCCTTTGTAATAGATTATAGGTGTGGGCTAGCATTTCCATTAAGCCCAAATCTTAATCTGGTTTTGGTGACCAGACTCCAGGTTTGCAGACTCCTAACTCCAGTTAGCTTTTGTCAATATCATTATCCTTGTGGTTCAAAGACTTTTTCCAGCGTACACTCAGAATGTTTGAATGATGTTTTAAATATTGACATCAACAATTCAGGGATTTTTGTCTTATAGAGTAAGACAAAGGTTTCACATTCCCAGCTTGTCAGTTATGGACTCTTGTAAAAGACCCCTTAATTTCACATTTAAATGCACTTACAATTTTTCAATACTCATGGGTAATTTTGTGAAGGGCATAATTTTCTAAACCTAACCAAGTAGTTTTTGTTGCCTAAACATAACCAGCAAGGAAAACCAAATTAAAAGAGAGTATAAAGAGAAGAAATTAGGGAATAAAAAGAAACCACTCCATTTTAGCTGTTTGATTTTATTGATTTTATAAACAAACAAAAAATGGCACATGTAGTATGAAAAAAGTGAAAGTGAAACGCCAGCGTCTGCACACACTGTTGGATGTCAATTCCTGTGAGTTCTCCAGTAGTTCAGTCACAGGATTTTACTGATCAAATGCTTGAAACAAGGATTCAAATTTACACACACACACACACACACACACACACACACACACACACACACACACACACAAAAGACCAACCAAACTACAACTGTGGAGGTGTTCCATAAACAAAGACAGCAGGGGAGGGGGTTTGCATGTGTAGTGTGTTAGGTAATGTGATGAGGGGTTAAAGGACAGTCAAAACAAGACCATTTGCTCCTCTGCAGGCTATAACTCTTTAGTAACCATTTGGTATGTAACTTCCATCTGTTGTTAAATCAAGCCCACACTGTATCCTCCTCCTGCTTCTGAAGTGATGTGCATGCCACTTGATTTGTGTTCGTGGGTGTACACAGTGTCCACAGTAACAGAACATTTTTGAAAATTCTTTTTTTCTCTGTTTTGACTGTCCTCTACACTGATGCAACACTTTTAACCACTACACTGCAAAAGTGATCACAGGCAGAGAGGAAAGAAGCAATGCAGAGCTAAGCCATTCAATCACACTCCAGAACAGGTGATGGTCAAAATGCATCATTTTGCATTAGCTAGTTGAAAAAGGCAGATGTTTTCCTGTTGTTTAGGAATACATACAGTATTGTATATACATATACAAAATCTCCCTCTCAGCCCCGTTTCGGGGGCGGTATGTGTGTGTTTCTCAAGTTTAGGTCCTCTAACAGAGGCCTGGGAGTTCTTTTCAGTATCTTAGCTGCTCCTAGGACTGCACGTTTCTGGACAGAGATCTCTGATGTTGTGCCTGGAATCTGCTGGAGCCACTCTTCCAGTTTGGGGGTTACAGCTCCTAATGTTCCTATTACCACTTTGACCACTTTGGACTTTGACTTCCCCATTTGCTCCAGTTGTTCCTTCAGCCCCTGGTACTTTTCTCTGTTTTCTTGTGTTCCTTCTTTCTGATGTTGCCATCTGCTGGGATTGCCACATCTATCACCACCGCAGTCTTCTGCTCCTTGTTAACCACGTCTGGTTGACTGTCTGTCTGACTGTCTGCAGCAAACAAATCTGCAGCAACTGTGTGATTTTGGATGGACCAAAATCTCTGAGGATTTTTTTTTCCAGCACCTTCCTGATTCTATGCCACAAAAAATCAATGCAGTTCTGAAGGCAAACCAAATCTAGGAATGTGTACCTAATAAAATGGTCAGTGAGTTTATATTCATATGTGTAGATTTTAACTAAGTTAGACAATATAACCCCACAAGCTGATAGACACTATTGCAGTCAGGCATTATCTAAATTAAAATTACATGATTTTAAGCCTGCATTTGAAGCCTACATATCATTACAGATTCTTAGTGTTTCTATGCAGTTTTGCACTTACACTGTTTTGTACAACCTAAAGAAATTTTGGACAGTTTCTAAGCTAATACCTGAGGTTGATGTGTCTAATTATGAGTCCAATAAGATTTTCCAAAATGAAATCTTTCCATTTTGGAACAAATTGGGGGAATTAACAAATCACTGATTTCTAGTATTCTTTCAAAGAACACAAACTATCTTTAAATAGCAGTTAATAAACTGTTAAAACAACAGAACACTAATTAGGAAGATACTGGCCAATGGGAACAAGTACAGAGGATTTAAAAGGTTAACCCTTGACTCCAGTTAAACATAAGGATAGCACAACCTCAGACAGCAGTGCTGGATATGTCAATAGCAGAGAGGAACTGTGTCTCAAAGCTGGAACAGCAGCAGATGAGGACAGAAGACAATGGAGCTGAGCTCAGATTAAAGTGCTGATGGAAACCCAGTGGAGATGAATCAGCTGTGGATTCACACTGAGCCAAGCCAACAGATGCTATTTTTTTTTTTTTTAAATCAAATCCATTCACATGAAATGGAGGAGGCCTGGCAACAGCCAATGTTTTCTATAAAATAGTCAAATGGTAGAAAGAGAAAACAGGAGAAAGTTCTCTTTTTTTTTTTTCCAGGTGACACAACTAAGAGACAACTGTTACGTCATTCCATGTACTTAAACAAAAACTTCTTTATTAAAACTTTTTTTAACATTACAAAAATGGCATTTGTGTCAAAAAAGCAACAACAGTACAGAACAGAAAATGTTAACATTATATTTTGTTGACAGGACACAGACTAAAATGTTAGTTGCAGAGTAGCCTAACATTACTATGGGTTACTACATTAGTTACATTGTGTTAGCTTTATATAACATTAGCCACTGCAAACATTTTAACCTTCCATCCATCCATTTTCTTTGCGGTGGTGGCTGGAGGGAAAGAGGCAGGGTACACCCTGGATAGGTCTCCAGTCTGTCACAGGGCTAACACAGAGAGACAGACATTCACACTCATGGCCAATTTAGAATCACCAATTAACCTAATCCCACTAACTGCATGTCTTTGGACTGTGGGAGGAAGCTGGAGTACCCGGAGAGAACCCCCAAACATGGGGATGCAAACTCCACACAGAAAGGTGGATTTGAACTCTGGACCTTTTTGCTGTGAGGCAACAGTGCTAACCACCGTGCCACCATGCTGCCCATTTTAACCCATGGAACATATTTGATTTCACAATGTCAATGCCAGCTTTTTTAAACAAAATGGTAACATGTATTTCAGGATAACATAAGAAGGACAATACTTTGGATGTTGTTACAGTCATGGTAAAAAGAAAGTACACCCTCTGTCAATTTTAATGTTTTATATATAAGGGCATAATAAGAAATTATCTAGTCCTCACCAGGTCTTAAAATTGGGCAAATACAACCTGAGATGGACAACAACACATGACATATTACACTGTGTATTTATTTATTTAAGAAAAACTAAGCCAAAATTCAGACAGTGCAGGCAGTATATGAACAGCAAAGTACACCCCCATGATTCAATAGCTTGTAGAACCACCTTTATCAGACTCAAATCATTTTCTTTATAACTTTATCACTTTCTCACATTGTTGTGGAGGAAGTTTGGCCCACTTTCCTTTCAACATTGCTTAATTTTATTGAGGTTTGCAGGCATTTGTTTATGCAGAGTTCTCTTAAAGTCTTGCCACAGCATTTCAGTCGGGGCCATTGTTACTCCTTGATTCTTTTCTTTTTTGACCATTCTATTGTAGATTTGCTGGTGTGGTTGGGTTCATTATCCTGTTATATGACCCAATTTCAGCCAAGCTTTAGCTCCAAAGGACACTGTTCCAGAAGTTTTTTGGTTTGTTCAGATGCAATTTTGCAAACTTAAGATGTGCTGTAATATTCTTTTTAGAGAGAAGAGACCTCCTACTGGGAACCCCTACAAAAAAGCCATACTTTTTCTAATTGTCATGACCTTTAACATTTAACATGCTAACTCTGAACTGCAGAGTCTGAGATGTAGCTCTTGGGTTTTTTGCAGTTTCTCTGAGCATTGCACAGTCTGATCTTGGGGTAAGTTTGCTGGCATGTCCACCCCTGGGAAGACTGGCAACTACCTTGAATGTTTTCCACTTGTAAATAATCTTTCTCACTGTAGATTGATGAGCTTCAAATTGTTTGGAAATGACCTTACAACCCTTCCCGGATTGATCGGCAGCAAGAATTGCTTCATTAAAATCACTGCTGTTTTTCCTCATTGGCATTGTGTTAACACACGCCTGAATGCTTCAAAGTAGCAAAGTGTAAAAGCTTCTGCTTTTATAGAGGTGGTCAACACTTGCTGATGATACATTAATCGAGTACATTTGATTATGAGCCCCTGGCTGCTATTTTCTCTCTTAATTCCTATGAAACCAGTAAGGATATGCTTGGTTTTTCACTCTCTTTTTTTGCATTTTGACTTAAATTTTATTAAATAAATAATGACAGTGTAATATGTCATGTTTTATTGTTCATTTGAGGTTGTATTTACCTAATTTTAAGACCTGCTAAGGACCACATTATCTTTATTATGTCCTGATGCATAAATGGTAAATGGTAAATGGACTGGTACTTATATAGCGCTTTTCTACTCAGATTCTGTGTACTCAAAGCGCTTTACACTACAGGCCACATTCACCCAGTCACACATACATTCATACAGCACTTTTATCTACACTTGAGTGCTTACTAACATTCACACACACTCACACTCCGATGAATGCATCGGGGGCAACATGGGGTTCAGTATCTTGCCCAAGGATACTTCGACATGCAGACTAGGGGAGCCAGGAATCGAACCACTGACCTTCCGATTAGTAGACGACTCGCTCTACCTCCTGAGCCACAGCCGCCCCAAACCTTATAAAACCTTAGAATTAAAAAAGGGTGTGGTTTCTTTTTACCATGACTATAATATGAAGTGAAACTCACTCACCTTGAATTCTTTGAACAGATCAGGTGCTTTGCTAAATTGGAAGTATTTCCTCCCTTGGTCTGATAAGCACAATAGCATTTTTTGCATATTGCTTTTTGCGAATTAATTATTACCCCTTGGTCATCCATGTCATGATTTGGCAAAAGATGGACCCAAAAAGAAGACTCAGACCACAGTCGGCAAGTTTACAAGGTTTATTGAAAAGCGGGATAGGGTACTGGTGGCGGGGAGTTTCTGCAGCACTAGAGATTTATACAGGGGAGCTCTGCCAGAGAGGAGATACACAATTAGTAACTTCCCAAAAGTTGGAGATGATTCGAATAGAAATTCTTGGAGAATTGAGACAGTCTTACTTGGGTTATGAGCAGGTAAAGGCTTGGGGGGAGTTTGCAGGTGGCTGGCGGATATCCAGGAGCAAGCAAAGGAGGCAGGCGGAGAGTGGGCAGGCAGGTGAGTAGATGAGTCCTTCCTTATACAGGTTGTGGAGATCAGAGAACAGGTAAGTTTGGCTGGAGGCTTCCACTCGCAGCTGGTGAGTATGCTTCCAGATCTGCAGGGTTCCCAAGGGAGCAGTAGTCAGGCAACATAGTGGCAATGACGATCCAGCAGAGAATTGTTGCAGCCTCTGGCCTTGATATACTCATCACTCATCAAAGTGCGGAGCCTCCCCAACAACTCCACCTGTGACTAGTAACAAAAGGTTAAAGGAAAGGGAAAACAAATTACAAAACCCAGCCAGCCACCCCACGACAGTACCTCCCCTCAATGGTCACCTCCAGTTGGCTTTCTTGGCTTGTCCGGATGCTCCCTGTAGAAATCTGTGATAAGAGAGGAGTCTAAAATGAAAGACCAGGGAAAGTCCATGATCTCTCTTCTGGTCCATAACCTTCCCAATCCACAAGATACTGAAGGCCACAGCCCCGCTGACGGATGTCCAGAATCTTTTGAATAGTGTGAACTGTCTCTCTATCCACCACCAGGAGATGGAGGCGGATCTGTTGGGGGCACAATGGCCTTTGATTTGTGAAACATGACAAGTAGGACAAATTTTCATGGTAGGTGGCAATTTAAGGCGAACGGCAGAGGGATTAATGATAGTCTCAATCTCAAAGGGACCAAGATAGTGTGGAGACAGTTTTCTGGTAACACACTTGAGAGGAATGTCTTTAGAAGATAACCAAACCTTTTGACCTTTTGACCGGGGCCAGGGACCTCCTCCAATCTGCAATGTGGTGATTTTGTTCTGCGGTTCTGAGTAAGGCTGCCTTGGTTTGCTTCCACACCCACTGATACCTTCAAAGATCCTGTTGAACAGAGGGGACCGCTATTTCATCCCCCTGAGAGGGAAACTCTTCCCATTCAAAGTGATGCTTTGAAATCAAGCTCTGACATATTCATATCATTTTCTAGAGAAGGCCAGCAAAAGGAGAGTTTTAACAGGTAGATGGTGCGACTTAACCCGGGGTGGCAGGCAAATTTGACATTGTGCACCCAGTGTGTGACCTGCGAGCACATGGAGGTGGGCACATAAAGATGGCTGGGGGGACCTGAGCCAGGATCTTGTTCTGAACTCTGGGCTTGCTTCACCTGTTCCTCAATTTCCCATGTGACTCGTGCTAACACACAGGGTGATGATAAAATAGTTTCGGGAGTGGCGGTACTGGTTTCGGAGGAGAACTGTCAGGAAAGGGTATCAGGTTTGATGTTATGGGACTCTGGCTGGTAAGTGACTGTAAAGTTGAAATGCCCAAAAAACAACGACCACCTAGCCTGTCTAGTGTTTTGCATTTTGTAAATAGGACAAGTTCCTATGGGCTGTCGAAACAACAAATGGTTGCTCGGCCCTCTCCAACCAGTGCCTCCACTCCTCCAAAGTTAGCTTTATGGCTAGCACTTCACAGTTCCTGACGTCGTAATTTCTTTTACCGGAATTTAGATGTTGGGAAAAGAAAGTACATGGGTGTAATTTACCTTCACTTCCATGGCATTGAGACAGCACTGCCCCCACCCCGGAATCTGAAACATCCACCTCTATACAATGAACTGTTTGAGAAGGTCGGGTTGGACCAGTGCTGAGCTGAACAACTTTTTGAGATTGGAGAATGCAATTTTCTGCTTCAGGGGCCCATTCAAATGTCCTGGAGCCAGAGGTCCGAGAGGTTGGGGGAAGCAACTTGACTGTAGTTCTTTATAAAGCGTCTGTAGAAATTTGCAAAACCAGCAACCTTTGTAACTGCTTGCATGTGTTGGGAGTGAGCCATTCCAAGACTACCTTTACCTTTTCCAGGTTGGTCTTCACCTGCCCACTCTCAAGAATATAGCCCACAGTGGTTACACAGAATTCGCATTTTTCAGCCTTAACGTGCAGTCTGTTTTCCAACAGGCACTGCAAAATCTTCCTCATATGGACTCGATACTGGTTCAGATCCTTGGAAAAAATCAAAATGTCGTCTAGATAGACAGATACAAAACGTAAAAAAAAAAAAAAATTCCTAGGACATCATTTACCAATGCTTGGAAAAATGGCAGGTGCATTTGTCAATCCAAATGGCATTACCAGGTGCTCAAAGTGACCCAACAGTGTATTGACAGCTGTTTTCCACTCATCACCTACTCTTATGTGCACTAGACTATAAGCATTTCTCAGATCAAGCTTGGAAAATTGTGGCTCCGTGCAGCGTCTCAAAAGCGAAGGTGATGAGTGGCACTGCATATTTGTTCTTTACAGTGATCTGATTTAATCCACAATAGTCTATGCATGGACTATTCTTCTTCTCTACAAAAAAGAAACCTGCACCTACCGGAGAGCATGATGGGTGAACCTCACTTCTGACCGATAACAGTGATACTGAGGTGAGTTGTTGAGAATATCATGAACTTTTCTGTCGGTAAGCGTGGCTGTTTTTGCCACTGTTAGCTGGAGTTAGTGAAATTTTCTTTGAAGTGGATCTAACATTGTTGGAGTCAGACACTTAAAGAATAAACTTTTTTATGATGTGAGAATATAATTAAACTGTTAATCAGAGGGAAAGTGTGATTTTTAGGACACTCAAGCCTAACATTAGCTGGCATAATATTAGCTTATAATCAGCAGTTGTTGTTTAGCTGGCTCATTGTCAGCTGTCCGGTGACGGGAGGGTCGCATGTCTAATCTGATAATAAGTAATTGCGACAATATCGGCAATAAATAAGCATGTTTATTATTAATATTAACATTCACTTACTTGGTTTATTCCAACACCCATCGCATTGTCTCTTTCCTTTGTGTTTTCACTTCTTTGGTGAAGGGGACCCCTTCTCAGATGATAAAACACAGGTATGATCCTTCATATCTTGAGTCTGAAGGTGCAGGCACGAATGAAAGTTTGCGTCCATGGCACCCAAACAAGTTGTCTTCTCCTCCGCCTTTCACTACTTATGTGTCTGGTCTCTAGCCACATACATAAAACGCGATTAGCAGGAACGGCGATGTCCATCTCGGCCAATGTATTCAAGATGGTGGGGCAACATAGCAGCTTCCACAAACCGTCCCACTACTCCTGTATATTTTTAATGGAGTAATTCTAAGTTTATGAGAATGCATCAATTTGTTGGAAAACATAATTACACACTGATCAATGTATATTTATGAGTACAATATTCTGTTTTTCTATTAAATAAGCTAAAAAATTACTTACACTACCTTTAAGGAAGAGACACTAGGCTGATAGCTCACTAAGAAATAATGTAGCACATAACTCATTCTAAAACCAAACAATAGTCATTTTAAATTTCTGTTTGTGTATATTACAGATTTATTCAGAAATGTATTTCTAGTATGTTTCTGAAATCATTGAGTTTTACAGGTTTTAGTAGTGCCTTAAAGAGGCAGTGAGCTCTTAGAGGAGTTATTGGTGTCAGCTTTTTACATTGGGTTGTGTGAACAAAAGCTTTTCAAATATGTCATTCAAGTCGCTCTCACACATGCACATGTAGGTTGTTTTCTTAAAATTTGTCACCCATCTGCAATACCAATGAGCAGTACTCTTGCTCAAAGAATTACCTGATAATTAAAAAAAGAAAAAAAACCCCAAAAAAACCAAAAAAAAGTCTGTTAAGATTTTTTTCGTGCTTTACTCTGATGTAACACAAGTTATATCTGAACAAGTACTGTACATCAACGTGATCTATGTTTAAATATACTGCATTAAGCTAAAAATCTAACTAAAAATTAAAAATCCCTGCATTCTGTGAAACTGTGTCTGGATCTGCTGATACCACTTTTCCTGGAAAAGCAGAATTTACAGCTACTTGGTTAAATGAAGCATTTTGTGAAGTATCTAAAATGATATGAGTAGGAGGAGAAAAGTGGTCGTTTTTTGATGAAAGGGAAGGGAAATAAACAGAAACTTTTTTCAGAAGCAGTTAATCTTGTTTTCTGTGGTTGACCCAGAGAGACCCCTGCGTCAGTTACAGCTGCAGCCCCTGATGCTGTTTGACACTGAGCAGATCCATCAGAGCTTGTTTGTCTAACAGCATGGTTTCCTTGCAACCATCCTAACTTCTTTCAGCTCAACATTTTTCATTTTTTTTTTGATAAACATGTCATTTTTCAAATCATTGTTATTTTTTTTTATTTTCTTATGATTAATGAATTGTAATTACTATTCTCCATTTTACAGAAACTATTTATGCTGCAGTAGTCCTATTTACATCAAGTATTTAAATGAAGGCTTAAAATCCTTTTTATGAAGTATAAAAGTAAATTAAATGCAGCAGTTTAGATGAGCCAATTTCTTCATCAGCAAGCAAAGCCAAATGTTGCAAAGTCTGGCTTTGGATCAAAGCCTTGTCTGCTCACACCTGGGAGTGTTCCTGGCTCTGCTCAAAACTCTAATGATGCTCACTTGTTAAAAGACATTGTAGAACATGCCCTGATGTTAAGAGAAACCACAAATAACAAGTCAACGAGTGACACATACCTTGAGACTCGACCTTAGATGCTGCCCGAGTCTGTTACTCCTGGTTCTCTGCCCAGTCTTGTTTCCTGCTGTATAAAACAGCTGCAACTACTGTGAAAAGTGCTTTGCTGAAATTAACAAACTGTCAAAACAACTAACATTACAGAAATAACAGAAATTGCACCAGCTCTAGGCAAACACAAAGAACACTGCCTGAATGTCTTTTAGGATCATACAAAGTTAAATGGAAGTATTTGTCTACATTCTCTACCTCAGAAGAATGTAGCTTCAGGTAGCCAGCTTTAATGTTGATACTTACATGGGATCTGATCCACTATTCAAATTAACTGTTAATTAAACAATTAAATCTCATTTATATAAAACAATCCTAAAAATATATATAAATTAAACTACAGTTTTTAGGAGATCAAAGTCCTGGCAGACCATGTAATTTGCAATGCACCAGTTGAAATCCTGACATGTGATGCTCCTGTCTGGTGCTACCAGGATCTAAGAGCAAATTATAATGTGTGATGATCCACATTATGTGCCATTTAGAAGCTTGAGCATATATGTACAGTTCACTGGAAAGGCTGGGCCTCTAATAATGGCTCATAGGTTTACACCTTCCCTCATTAACACAGAAGGGACTTTTTTTTGTTTTTTGTTTTATTTTATTTTACTTATTTATTTATTTGCCTAAATCAGTATTAGGGCCATTAAAAAAATAATAATTAAATGTATTCCTAAAAAACGGGCAGCACGGTGGTTAGCACTGTTGCCTCACAGCAAGAAGGTCCAGAGTTCAAATCCACCATCTGGCCAGGGCCTTTCTATGTGGAGTTTGCATCCCCATGTTTGGGGCTTCTCTCCGGGTATTCCGGCTTCCTCCCACAGTCTAAAGACATTTAGTGCAGTTAGTGGGATTAGGTTAATTGGTTATTCTAAATTGGCCGTAGGTGTGAATGTGAGCATGAATGGTTGTAAATGGTAAATGGACTGGTACTTATATAGCGCTTTTCTACTCAGTTTCTGTGTACTCAAAGCGCTTTACACTACAGGCCACATTCACCCAGTCACACATACATTCATACAGCACTTTTATCTACACTTAAGTGCTTACTAACATTCACACACACTCACACTCCGATGAATGCATCGGGAGCAACGTGGGGTTCAGTATCTTGCCCAAGGATACTTCGGCATGCAGACTAGGGGAGCCAGGAATCGAACCACTGACCTTCCGATTAGTAGACGACTCGCTCTACCTCCTGAGCCACAGCCGCCCCATAAAGGTAAATACAT
>VUQI01003311.1:0-10499 GCA_015106735.1 Paratilapia polleni | reverse complement strand
CAGTAAATCATAATCTACTGTGGGTCGTCTGTGGGTCTGCGCTGGTTGGCGGTGGTGGGGGAGTTGGGTGGGTGCTGCTTAGGTCTTGGGGTCTGGGACCTGGGGTGCTTGTGGCGGTGGGTGCCCGCCCTGGGCTGGGTGTCCGGCCTCTTCTGCGCGGGTCTGGGTATGGGCGCCCTGGCGCCTGTGGGCTGCCCGTCTCCTGGGTGGGCCTCCCCCCTGTGTGGGGGTGGTCTGTGCCCCCTGTGGCACGCCGCTATATGGGGTGGGTTGGTTCCACGTCTGGTTGTCTGGTCTGCACTTCGGGGATTCTGGGGTGCCCGTGGGCCCCTTGGGGGGCAGGGGCGTTCAGGTGAGGGAGACAATCCTAATTTTTTAGAGAAAAAAAAAAAAAAAACTAAAGCTGAAGATGAAAGAGAGAGCTTTAGCTTTTCAGGTATTTTTTGTAATAACTGAAAGCACTGAGATGTACATCTGTAGCCCATATTTTATGGTATGACTAAAAATGTCACCAGAGTCAGTGACAGAATTTCAACAATCCATCCAGTACTCGTTTGAATATTTCAGTCTGGATTGAAGTGACTATCAATATTTTTATCCACAGAGTCACAACACTAACACGACTACAATTACAGTTATATGTAATTTTTAACCCAAACCACCCAAACTGCTCTTCCTTGGATTGTCAGTGTCGTTTCCCCACCTGTACTGTCCAGTGAAAACTTTTTGTCAATTCAGCTTCCTGCAAAGAGACCACTGTGACCTGTCACACTGAGGTGCACTCTCAGTGTAAAACACTGATTCTTGACTGCAGGGAGGAACACAGTGGAATAACCTGCTGGAAAGCTTCAGATTGACAGAGCTACAACATGTCCTTGATAACTTATTTTTGTGGAGGTGACAAGAGCTCAGCTAGAAGCTCTGAGCTGTCAACCCAAACCATTTATCACTGTACAATGTTGCTTTTTCTTTCCAGCACCAACTTCCAGCTAACTTCAAGTCTCCTGCAAGGCAGGTACCACTGTACAAGGCTTCTTTAAGGAGGATTAACAAGCTCTAAATAACAGTCAGTTAATTGGCTTTATGGCTCAGTGTTGGTATGTTAAAAACACAGGAAAGGACTTTTTGCAAAGTTAAAAATATAAAGTCGAAAACTACCCCCAGTGTGCTTCTTCTAGCACTCAGCCTGTGGCAGTGTCATGTTACAGTAGTTGTGGCTTCAAAATCTTGAACATGTAAAAGGAAACCTTATATGTACACATTCCTGTATAAATTTGTCTGGCTTCGGTTACAAGCACACTGTCTTGACTTGCAACCTTAAAGGTGGTCAGATTACATTTTAGGATTAATCCATGCAGAAAACCAGGTAATTAAAGAGTTCCAATACTTTTTCTTAGTATTAAGATATTTTCATACAGCTATGGTAACAATACTGCACTCTTTAGGATATCAATAATGAAAACCATAAACAATATCAAATTCTATTCACAGGGAGACTCACTATACATTTCTAAAGTTGTCTGTATCTGAGGACTTTGCTGCCAACTGCTATTTGAAACCACTGTACAAGTCCTGATAATAGAAGGGTTAAATGTGTAACACTGACAATGGTTTTGTTTTTGTTTTTTGCCACACTCTTAGAATTACCTTAAGCTAAGGTATACGACCATTCAAATTCATTTCAGACCATATTCAGTCTTTTCATACAGATACCAACCTTTATAATTGCATTATTACCAAACAGAATGGATAAACGGTGGCCAAAAGAATGTTTCATGAGTTTGCAATAAAAAAATGCCTTCTTTTGGATTCAGTACAAATTTGAATATTTGAAAAGGAATTCATTTATATTACAAATGATACATGTAAAAATCGAATGCACTCAGATTCATGCACTTTGTATTCATGGTTCTCGAAGAACCTGCAAACTGTGGGTAGTTCACACACATATTTAACCCGACGGCACAGAAGATCTATACAATCACCACAGTTGCAAGGTGAGCCCCAAAGATTAGTATCACCAATTCACTATCCAACCAAATATGAAACATGGCCACAATCTCTCCTTCTGTTCCTGAGTTATGGCACTGACTAATGGCTAAAAAAAAAGGTTTCCACAAAACATTATGGTGCCACAGTGATGTTGACCTTTTCCATAAAAAAAAAAGTCATTATTAAACTCTATACATTTGTGTGAAACTTCACCATAATTAGCTTATTCGTTTTTGAGGTATGGCCGAAAATGTGTTTTGCGAGGTCACAATGACCTTAGGGCTTCACGACAAAATTCTTAAAGGGTCATTCGATGAAAATCAGTGTCTCCCACCTGACCTGAATCAGCTGATTTTTTTTTTGTACAAGAACATCAGCAGACTTGCATGGCATGCACTGGTAACCACTATATGTTTGTGAATGGAGACAAGTCAGTGAGAAATATGCATTGGTTTTCCAATTTCTTTCCCAAACAGGCTTTTAGACCGCAAAGTGAGTAAACTATTGATTATGGTAAGCCCAGTGTTTTAATAAAATGGCTACATAGGCTTACATATTAGCTACTGAATTGCCTGGTAATACTTTCCTACCCCTGCAATTACAAATATTGATATCAACTGACTTCTAAACATATTCTATTTCCAAACATTCAATGTCTCACTTGGGAATATTTATCTCAAGGCAAAGCAGTGGGTAAAAGTGAAAGTGATGAGCCCTCAAAGTACCTGGATCACAGAGGATCTCAGGATCAATGGGTGATCTGACTATGAGCCAGCAGATGAGAACACTGCACTGAACACAAGTGTCACAGACAGTGGATAATTACCTCTAAAATTTAGTAAAGTGAGTAAAATGGACATGTCATCAGGTCACATGCTGAACAGCAAAGAAGCAACAAACTGTGTAGACAGCATCGATTGATCCTGAGATCTTCTGTGATCCGGGCCCTTCTACATGCTCAAATTTGAAGGACTGTGAAAAATATCTTCAGGACCTAAAGTTGTTCGCTCAGTGTGATCAATCTGTCTAAAAATGTGACTTTGCCTTTAGATTGTGACACTTGGAGTGGGTACAAAACTGATTTGGCAGCAGTTTTTTTAACAAATCTCAGATGTGTTTTTCAGCCCTGGAAAAATATATATATATTTTTTTTTCAGATTTGATTCATTTTATATGGAATAACCATAACAGTCATCATTGAGTCCAAGTGAAAGCTTATGGCAAGTCTGAAGAAGGAGTTCCTGAATGTTATATTCACAAAAATGGGACAAGACAACCTGAAAACACAATGCTTCTGGTGACAGTTGTAGCCATCGTGGAGGCGTAAAAATGCAAGCTGTAGATTTGAGCTTTGCTGCAAGCACACAAGCAGGGACAAGTGACTATGTATAAAACCACTTTTATTTGCACATTTAAAAGACTGCACTTCACTGTGTGTGAAGCATATGAAGGATACAGAAGGTGCCACTGAATCAGGTGTAGGCAGAGGCAGTGAGCTGGAACAGAATCATCCCACTGCTGAGCTCTGATGGTTTGCTGTAGCCTCAGAAGAAGACTAAACGGATGGAGTGGCTGAGCCCTGCAAGTCCCTAACAAATGTCATAAATACTGACTACAGTCTCTTTAGTGAGAGGAAAAGCAATTAAAACACAATGAGGAAGAAGAACAATTTAACTGCATCCTGAAGAACGGGCACCTTGTTCTATAACGGTGCTTCGTGTAATTATAGATCCTGAGACAGTGGCATGTAATCACAACATGGGATAAATAACGGTTACTTTACTGGCACCAATAAGAAACATTTAGTATCCAGTAAAAACATGACCAGTCAAAGAACAATTACAATATGGATAACCAATAAGAGTTAAAGTACCATCACTTCAGATTAAAGTCAAGACATATCTAAAAATGATTATAGACAGAAAAAAAAAACGCATCCTATGCCACCAAAAGGTGTCACACAGGCTTTTCAATCGTCCAATCAAGTCATTTCAACGTGTCAACCACAGGAAGAAGTAACAGGAAGGATGACAGAAGGCATAGAAGAAGAAGCCCACAGCAGTGCTCAGTGCTGTTAATCCATTATAATGTTTTCTTCCTAAAACCACAGAAAGCTGGCTGGCTGTCTTTGTGGTAACCAGGATGAATCCTGTTCTTTTAGTCGCAGCTGGGCAAAAAGAGTTCAGAAGTGCATTCCTGCCAGCTAGCAAGGTAGTTAGGAAAGATCAAAAGATTTCTCCTAACCTAAAAATAAATCCATAGATTTTCAACTTTAACTAAGCCTGTGTCCCCAGAATCAAGGCCAATGTTCAAAATGATCCATGCAGGACAGCAAAGCCTACCGAGACTCCCGCATGACTTCAAAGAATTGTTTGGCTCCACCATCCAACACTGCTAACAGCGTTCATGAATCTCTACACATGTAATGGGTAAAGCTTCACCAAGCACTGATAACCTCAGTGTGGAGGATAATGAGTGAGGAATACGGTGCTGTGGCTAGCAGCCATTAGATCTTCGACAGAGTCACACGCAAGGAGTCTGCCGAGCTCTCGATAGCCAGGATGAAGGTGTCCTCGTTGGAGTAGTGCTGGATGATGTTGTCATCCATGTTCACCAGGAGCCTGGAGAAGACAGTAAACACATTATTTTTTTGATATAATCAGTGATCTTGAGATCTGCTGCTGATGGCAGTGTCTGATGTTCAGCTCACATCTCCACTGCAGAGGGAAATATCTCAACACTGGCACCAATTTTTTGCAGAAATCATAATTCCCAGATGATGCACCTTAATATGTTGGTGATTTTTTTTTTCTGCTGTCACCATGAGGCTCACATTTTTTGATTCACGTGATCTGGTGGCAGCTGTGGCTCAGGAGGTAGAGCGGGTCGTCTACTAATCGGAAGTGGTTCGATCCCTGGCTCCCCTAGCCTGCATGCCGAAGAATTCCTTGGGCAAGATACTGAACCCCACATTGCCCCCCATGCATTCATCAGAGTGTGAGTGTGTGTGTGTGAATGTTAGCTAACCGTAGTTAAGTGTAGATAAAAGAGCTGTATGAATGTGTGTGTGACTGGGTGAATGTAGCATGTAGTACAGAGCGCTTTGAGTACTCAAACTGAGTAGAAAAGCGCTATATAAGTACAAGCCCATTTACCATCTGTGTCAACCAAAATGGACAGCCACGAAACTTCTACATTCATGACCCCTCAGCTGTTCATGCGCCCTTCATTTCTTTTTGTCCTAAACTTCGGTTTATGCTCAAATACCTTCTAAATGTAAGACAATTGTATTAGTTCATCTGTTCTTTTTCTCATTAGCAATATTAATGACACCAGTTGGCATGTAAATCTACCATAAACCATCCAACCAGCAAACAGAAATGGAAGCAAGTAAAAACCGGAAAGCCTGATTGGACAGAGGAGCCTAGTAAAATGCCAGTGTCAAGTATCTCTGTGCCATGCTCACTTTCATTATTGAGTTCAGTGGGAGATGTGACTGTATCTTTAATGAGATCAACACATGAGGGTTTGTTTTTTTTTAAATCACTGTCAGCGTTTGGAGAATGTTTCTCTCACCTCTCTAAATAAGAAACTCTTTAGCCTCTTAAAAGTCTGCCTCAGTTTACTTTCTATGGCGTCTGACTCACCCGTTTTTGCTTTTTTGGTAAACTCTGGCCATCTTGTCAACAGGCACGGCATATTTCTCAGAGATCTGTGAAGACAAAGTGCATGTTAAACATGTTAACTGTTATCACCATTTTAGCAGGACTGAATCCCTGTTCCATGGATAGACAGTATGTAGCTTTGATGTCTGAAAAGTGAAGCCACTGCAGAAGTGCCCTAACCTGAATTCTTTCTAATGGCCAGCAGGGGGCGACTACTCTGGTTTCAGATAGAAGTCTGATTGTAAAGAAGTCAGAAAACAACTCTAATGCTCACATGATCTGCAACCTCAGTGAACACTTTCCTGATGAGTTTATGGTCTCAATCCCTAGTTTTACACCTTATAGAATACAACATGATGTTTATTATTTAATTTATGGTCGACGTTATTGTCCAAAAGGACGATAAAGCAGGGTATTGCTTTAGCACAGGCCTACTTTGCGACTGTTGGTCAGATCCACCACTTGTTTGTGACAGCTGGTTTGAAAAAGCTAGCAAGGCGATAGCCAAAATACTTCAAAGTTGAGGCTTCAAAAACCAGACTTCGCAAACCAATAGGTCACGGTGGCTATCTTTTATATAGAGTCTGTTTTGCAATGAACAGCTATTGCTGGTTTGTACAATGAATGACTGGTTATTCGTCCAACTATTTTTGCAAACAGTTGCTCAAGCAATGTATTCTCAGTACTCACGGCCTCCATCAGTGCTTTAAGGGTTGGGCTGCGCAGCATTAGGGCATCAAACACTTCATCACATTCCTTCCTCACATATAGTAGAACTGATAAAACATGGAATATGAATACATAACATTAAGTCAAATAATGAGAGGGACAAGGACAAGAACTCTTAATGAGTTACCTCATAATGAGTTAAAAAGTTACCTTTCCTTTCTGGTTCCACTCTGGGCTTCTTTAGTGGAGGTGGACAGAGGTCTTCCTGGCCAACACATGATACCCTCTTCATCAGAACACTTCTGATGAACACACATGCAGGAACACAGCATTTGAAGAGAATGCTATTTAGTCCCTGATATGAAATTTCTCTAAACAGCAGAGTTGTTTTTATCTTCTCTAAGGTATAATGAGGATAAAATAAAATTCTGCTAAATCTTTATCCAACCCTCTGTAATATTTTCAACATGGAGAGACCCTCAAAAATACAAACCCAGTTCCAAAAACACTGGGACACTGTGTAAAATGTAAATAAAATGCAATGATTTACAAATTTTTTTCCCAATAGAACACAGAAAATATATCAAATGTTTAAACTGAGACATTTTACCATTTCATGAAAAATATTTTTCTTAAAATGGTACATTTTCTCACTTTAAACATTCAATATGTTTTCTATGTTCTGTTGTGAATAAAATATGGATTTATGAGATTTGTGAATCATTGCATTCCATTTTTATTTACATTTTACACAGCATCCCAACTTTGTTTTGGAACTGGGTTTGTAAACCACTCAAAGTCCATGGACACGATGCAGTGAGCTGTAACACAAAGAGTTTAGACAAAGCCATTGTGGTACTCACCCATTTTGATCAACCTCTTCAGTGTTTAAAGCAAACACCTGCAAACAAAATTTAAAAAGCAACATGAAATGCAAGATAAATGCAGAGATTTCCCATCTGTGTGTGTGTGTGTGTGTTTAAAAGACAGCAGTCCCTTACCTGCCCCGCTCTCTGCAGGTTTCCAAAGTGGACATCTGGAATGAAGAGAACGGGCTGGGAGTCCAGGTCTACCATGCTTTTGAACAGTGTACTTTCAGCCCTCTTAATCGGAGTGGTCGGCCCCGAGCTGCCATTCTTCCCTAATCCAGAGAGAGCGTGAATTTAACATCTGTTGCCAAGCGACCACCCCAAGTACAAAATTGATTACGTTTGCATAGCTTTTTAAGTCTCATTCCATAAAGGTTTATGATTTGTAACCTTGTTTCAGTGGATTTTAAATCAATCACACAAATTTTATTTCTGTAAATAAATTTTAAGTATTACTTAGCCAAAATGAAAAAAAGGTTTCACCTTTCATACTCTTCCTGAGCTGCTTTTTTTCCTCATCACGAAGCTTTCTCTCAGCACCCTGCAAAGAAAAAAGGCAGAATAGGTATAAAGACAGGTTAAAAATGTTTTAGATCCAGATCTATGTTATTAGCTCATTGTTGACCCGATGTGACAAGTGACTGTGCCAGCAGCCTTCTTTACCTTGTCGCAGAAGACCTTAATCTGAGCGAAGGCTCGGTGGATGGGCCTGCTGCTGCAGCTGTTGTTGTAACTGTACGTGTCGATCTGAATAATCAGAGGCATCCCCTTCACACCCTTCTGAGAGGAGAAGTCTGTGCTCAGACAGTTCACAGAGATAAAGACCTAGGAAGTAAAAATAAAAGAGAAGACAGAGTCCTTTTTCTGAGTTTTGTGACTTAAATGGAGGCAGAGATGATTATTAAATAACACTGATACATCACTAATGTATCAGTAAGCAGTGAGGTCTAGAGCCAGCTAAAAGCTACAGTTAGGGCCATACATATTTGGACTGTGTACACCACCACAGTGAATTTTAAACCAAACAATCAATATGTGACTGAAATGCAGACTTTCAGCTTTAATTCAAGGGGTTTAACACAAGTATTACACTACCTGATTAGGAATTACAGCCATTTTTATACATAATGACCCATTTTGTGTCCCTTGAAGTGAATGAACTCTAGAATCCATTGACATCAAATGCTGTGTTTCCTCCCTTGAAATGTTCTGTCAGGCCTTTACTGCAGCCACCTTCAGTTGCTGCTTGTTTGTGGGTCTCTCTGCATTCAGTTTTGCCTTCAATAACTGAAAAGCATGCTCTACTGGGTTGAGATCAGGTGACTGACTTGGCCATTGAAGAGTATCCCATTTCTTTGCCTTTAGAAACTCTTGGGTTGATTTGCAGTATGCTTTGGGTCATTATCCATTTCCACTGTGAAGCGCTGTCTGGTCAGTTTTGCAGTATTTGTCTGAATCTGAGCAGAGAGTACAGCCCTGTACACTTCACAATTCATCCTGCTGCTCCTATCAGCAGTCACATCAGCAATAAACACTAGTGACCCTGTTCCACTGGCAGCCATACATGCCCATGTCATTACATGTTTGACAGATGATGTGGTATGATTCAGATCATGAGCTGTTTCCCACCTTCTCCATACTTTTCTCTTCCCATCATTCCAGTACAAAGTTAATCTTGGTTTCATCTGATTTGTTTTCCAGAACTGTTCAGGCTCTTTTAGATGTCTGTTTAGAAGTCTAATCTAGCCTTCCTGTTCTTGAGTCTAACCAGTGGTTTGCACCTTGTTGTAAACTCTCTGTATTTCCATTCATGAAGGCCACTTTTGATTTGACAATGATACGCCTACCTCCTCAAGAGTTTTCTTGACTTGGTTAAATGTGGTGGTTGTTTTTCTTAACCATGGAAATAATTCTGTCATTATGCACTTTAGTTGTCTTCTGTGGTATTTCAGGTCTTTTGGTGTTGCTGAGCTGGCCAGTGCATTCCTTCCTTTTAAGAATGTACCAGATTGTTGATTTGACCACTCCTAAAGTTTTTGCTCTCTCTGATACCTCTCTGCACCAAAGACTTCCAAATCTGTTTTCTAATGAAGCTCTGTCTGACTCACAAACTGACTGAAAGGTCGTGAATCACAACAGCAGCAGTTTGCAGGCCACAACAACACTCAGTGAAGTATCCCATTCCTCATAAACCTCCTTCAAATTCAAATGGGTTGAATAAAAACACACTTGACAGATACTTATTTACAATAATGTGAAATTTTCATAAAGAAATTATCAGCAGTTGAATATTGCTCCAGAACCCTCAATGACCCAGATTTTAGAAATATGTGGCTGTGCTCCAACAAGCCCTCTTTCCCAGAGCTAAATGTTGTAGCAGAGCTGCAGATCTGCTGCCTTTTAAATGCTTGTGAAAAGGCATTCACAAAATGTCACCCAAGTAACAGTACAGTCCTACTACTTTTACTTTTGCTATTTTAATCCTTTAGTGTGCTCGTTAAACACTACATGTCATTATCTTCACACATTTAATTACATGATGGAACAGATTCTCATGACTGATGCCAAATCATCTAAACCGACAGAACTTCCACTTGAATCTTCCAGCTAAACAGGACCAACAACTTGAGCAACAGGTCGGCAGAGATGGATAACAGTAGATTCATCACTGCGGCTAAACACCAATTTTCCCACTACGCAGCATCAACAGCATCGTGTCTGAACCTGCAGAGGTGAGGACTGATTGCTGGAAATGCCTGGAGCACAAATGAGCCTCCTACACACCTCCACAAATTCACACCTCCACAGACCCAAGCCATTTCAATTTCTCCACAAGCGCCGGACGCATTGCTGCTAGCGGCATGCGTATGTGTGCGTGGGAGGCTTGTTGTAGTTGCGCTTGCCGCATGTGTAAGCATACCTTCCTAAAAAGCGAAAAGTTCACGAGGGGCACTGTAAAGTGGCTGTTTAGTGCCATTCACTCAACCAGCACAAACAAACAACAAACACAAAAACAGAGTCATGCAGCAGGAAGCCACTCATCTCCCCGACCAACACATTTCACACTCTGTTACAAGGAGCTTGCCAATTGTTACCTGGCAACAGCCAAACCATGCAGAAACAAAACGAAATAATTCCACCAAAAATATCAATTTTGTCTAAATGGGTGTTGAATTCTGTGTGGAAAGTGAAATTTTTGAAAAAGAAAAAGAAATTACAGCAGTGCCGTGCGAGGCGTCGCATTTCCTCACAGTAACCCTGTTGTTTTTTTTCCCTCAGTCTTTTTCACCTCATTTCCCGCGGG
>VUQI01003307.1:0-10483 GCA_015106735.1 Paratilapia polleni | reverse complement strand
AGCCCCCACCAAAAAAAAAAAAAAAAAAAAGCAAACCTGCAGCTCACTGTCCTAAAATGTTGAACTCAGGTGTATTTTTCTTAAGCAATCAAGTATAAAAACAGCAGTGCAGATTTGTTTTAAAGGTCTACTTTTTGAATACTAGATGTTGTTTGCTGCATTTAGAAAAACTTGATTAAAAAGAGTTTATTCTGCTGAGCCACAGAAAAGAGTGAAGGTACCTTGTAGTTGATTTGCTTGCATAGTTTCTTCAGGAAATCCACATGGTGCTTCAGATCTTGGACCCACTTTTCGTTAAGGGGAGCACACAGTTTCTTCTCACGTCTGGACACAAAACTGCAAGAACGCCAAATCACTCAAGTCAAGGTGAGGCTGTGATGGCAACATGTTTGTATATCCTGATCTATCAGATATGTCATCCACTGCACATCATCAGAACTTACACTGTGGCATCAATAGGGCAGCCTTGTCCCTGGAGCTGTTGATGGTAGTCTGCGACCACAGTTTTCTCGATAGGTTTTGCTGTGACTCTCAAGCAGCAGTCTGTAGGCATCTGTGCGAGCGTCACTGAAAGACAGAAGACCATTTCAGCATAAAGTGACACTTCAAAACCTAACTCTTCCTTGCTGCAATTAAATCAGTTCAAGCTGATTCATTCAGAGGCTTTTAGTATAAAAAAATTACACCAAATTAAACAAAGGCAAAAGTAACTGAAGTGCATTAAAAATACAAAAACCCACCACATATCATTGAAGAGCAACTAAAAAAAGTTTTATTTGCAAGCACTTTTTTGAGTGCTGTATGAGGTCATGTACGTGTGTGTAAATGATAAGGTGAGGCAGGTTCAGTCCATTAAAACTTAAGCTGTGAAGTTCTACAAAAGTATCAGGTTTACTTGGAGGTGTTTGTGCAGCCTGAGATCTCTGTTTTGATATGCTATGTTGCCTTTGTCTTAAGATTATTTATTTTTGGTACCATCAATTCAGCTTAAATGCAGCTTTTCCTTTATATTATTACTTTTGTACGTTTGAAGGCTCTTTTCAGGAAAGGTTTGTTCAGCAGTACACAGTATGGCTGGCAACTTATTACTCAGGATGTTCCCTCTGAGCGATAAGCAGCATTAGAGCCACACACTCCCATGGGCACGGCACTTCGTTTTTTTGTCACTTGACTGGGATTTTCCACAGTTACACTTTAGCCCAAGGAAAGGGGAATGCCGCCACCACCACACCTTGGAAAAAGAAAACTAACTCACTGTTTATCTTTGCACTGATAAGCAATGCTTATATTTACACTTTATTTTTTACATTTACTTAATATTCTGTTTATCCTGCTACTACGTCTCTAGAGCATTGTCCTCATCTCTGCATCCTGCAAGAGACTTTTTCCCCCCTCTTTAAGGACCCTTTGTACAGCTCTTATCAATAATGACGCTTTAACGATTCATGAATTGCAAAGCCGCCTGTAACAAACTGAGACGCATTTCACAGGAATGTCTACAAACGCAAACTCGAAAGCTTTAGAACCACAGATATATATTCAAACCTCAATTGCAGCTTCCTCTTGGAGTCATTTCAAGTGAATTTGTTCAGATACATTACATCTCTAAGCTTACAGAGTGGTTTGGCAATGACTCATTTCATTTTCTGCCTGAGACGATGGAAGATAAAAGGATTAAGGTTGCAGATTTTGACACTCAGCGTGGGAGGACGCCTGAGAGAAACTCACCTGTGCAGTAACAAGTGATGAAAAGGATGGAGAGGAAGAGTCTGGCAACACCCCACAGAGCCATGTCTGGTCGTGCTGGAAAAGTCGTCTCTTGGTTTGTCTAGAAGCAGATTGGCTGATAAGAAGCCTATTCTTCCTTTCAACACCTATTGTGGCAAAGGAAGTGAGGGGACTGCTGCTGTGACTCCTTATATACAATGAAGAGAGTGTTTCCACTTTCACTTTTCATCATTTCAACTCCTCCTTCCTCTTCTACTTCTCCAAATCCATATCCTCTCAATCTTAAAAAAAAAAAACCCTCTTTTGTTTATCTTTAAAAGCTCTTATCTTGACATTCAATGCCCTTCAAAGATAAAAAGAAAAGATTTATCAGACTTAAACCACATCAACATACTTATGTAAAATTTCAACTAACCCCAGCAGTTTGTAACATCCCTCCATTTTCTTCTGCTTATCCATTTCAGGGTTGCAGGGATACTGGAGCCTATGCCAGCTGTCACGTGGAGGAGAGGCAGGTAACACCCTGGACAGGTCACCAATCTGTCACAGGGCTAACGCACAGAGAAAAAACAACCATTCACGCTCCTCTTCACACCTACCAATTAATCTAACCCATGCATCTCTTTGGACTGTGGGAGGAAGCCAGAGTCCACAGAGAGAACCCACACAGACACGGGGAGAACATGCAAACTCCACACACCTTCTTGCTGTGCGCTAACCACCGCTGCCATTTATAACAGTTACTCTGTAACAGAAGCAGGAGGGGTCAATATAGTCATTAGAAACACATATGTGACTCTTTTTAAGGCCTTAGATTGGCCTTAAAAATAGATAAAAACAACTAATGTGGTTTTAGGAGCCCCGCTGGACCACTTTGGAATATGTTTGGCTTTTACTGTAAGTTGAAAAAAAAAATCTCTATCACTCTGTCTGCTGACACTTCCCATGCTGTTGTATTGCTATGCACTGAATATCTAGTGGACTTGGCCTCAGTTCTTGGCAGCTGCAAACATACAGTGCTTGAACACACCACGGATGTGATCTCAGTGGTATTATTAAAAAAGGCATGGCTTAAAGCAGAGCTATGAAGCCATTAACAGGGTGTGTGCAGAAGTAAAACAAAACCTAAACTTCAAAAGGAATAAAAATAAGGCAATGGGCCAAATTTACTTCTATTTCTTTCTAAAAATGGTCAGGAATGCCCAATTCCTGGATATGCCAACTCAGAAATTACAAGCACCAAGTTATAAACAAATGTTCTGAATCTAAAAGCAGTGAAGCACTCGATAGAAATGGTTAGCAGTGGCGAGTAACTTAACAGTTTCCCAGCCACAGTAGGGTGAGTGGGCTGCCAATAGAAGAAAAGTCCAGAGAACCACCAATTCACATGTGCGTCTCACCGTTCTACACACACTCACACTAGGACGCAGCTCAAACCAGGGGTGCAGAAATAACCACAGCACATGGAAGTAAATCCCACGGCAGTGGCTCAGCGGGTCGTCTGATAAACGGAGGGTTGGCGGTTCGAACCCCGCTCCATGCCAGCCATTCTGCCGTTGTGTCTTTGGGCAAGACACTGTACCCTCCAGTGCCCCCAACCCTGTTGAATGATTGGCAGCCACGTTTCCGTCAGTCTGCCCCAGGGCAGCTGTGGTTATGAATGTCTCACCACCAGTGTGTGATTGTGGAGTGAATGACTAATGGATTCAAGCGCTATAAAAATCTAATCTAATCCATTACTCTAGCCACTTGTAACACAGTTTTCTTCACACTTGAGGTGGTGAATGATGACATTCTGCTGTCGTCATTCACATAAGAACAAGGACTTCCATTATTACGCCACTGTGCTGTACTTCCTTGTTGACCTATTCCCTTGTAAATGATAAACATCTCTGTGGAACATGATTAATTCCACTGAAATGGAAACCACTATATTTGCATGTGGTGTCTGTAAAGAGCAGCTTTCTCTTCCCCACTTACTCACTTAAATGCATCATCACGAGCAAATGTTTGTGTGTTCACTTTGTCTGTGTTACCGCAGTGTTTACAGACAGTTTCATTTTTGTGTAATGTGTGGTGGAAGTTTACCTTATCAGTCTGTGTTTGGTATCTTTGGACTTTCCCTGCTGAAGTGCTTACAGGAAAATTTAAAAAGTTGATGGACCTGAAGTATCGCCTTTGGCAAGATTCCATAAAATAGTCCCTGTGAAATGACTCTGTTCAGCCAAGTGTGTAGTCCATAAATTTACATTTCAAGACAGTGGACAGAATTTTATTTTAGAGATGTCACCAAGTGCCACTTTACGGCATGCACCAGTTTTGTTTTCAGGCATTAAGTGAGCACGGTAGCATCAGGTAGGACATCCGGCGTAAAGAATCAATGCCAAATCAGATATGCAGACCCCTTGCAAATAAGGGAGCAGCTGAAAGAAGCTGTTTATCTTCCAGATAGCAATTAAGTTCAACCATCACAGCCAGTTGCTTCGTACATGCACGTGTAAGTTTCTGTTGTGGCTTAATTATGTTGCAGATCTCAGGTTATCGTTTGGTTCCATGAAAGGAGTGTATCCTGTTGTAAATCATCATCCTACCAATCAGGATGCATTAGCAGAATGCTAGTGTTTTTTATATTTAATATATATGTATATATATTAAAGCAGATGATACCATAGATATTTTATATATGAAAAATAAAGGGATGTAAGTGTTGTTTTATATCAGTTGAGACATATTATCAATGCTATATTTGTGAAAACTGAAATAAATGTGGGCTTTTGTGTCTAGAAGCAGGTGTAAATTAATAATTTATCTATTTAGCTCCATTCAATTGTTTTCTTTTCATTAACTCACCCCATTCTATACCTGTGGCTGGATTGCAGCCAGTTTGTGTACAGTGGCATAAACAGGAAGTGCAATTTGTTCCCTGATTCGACTCTGTAACTAACCAAGCTTGCTAGTGTTAGCTGATAACTTAGCACTCCACCCAAGTAGTCCAAATATGGTCACGTCTGGCTTCCAATACCAAGATGGCAATGGCCAAATTGCTAAAACTGAGACTTCAAGATGTGAGTCCACAAATTAATGGATGACGTCGCTGTGGCTGCATCCATCTTTTATATACAGTCTGTGATTTCAAGTCAACATCCAAGTTGTAGTTAAAACTTCTGATAAATCTGGCATGGCTTTTAAAGGAATGGAAGTGATGCCAAAGCAACCAAACATGAACACTGAGGTCTTTTGTTTCTGAAAATGAAGATGTGAGAGAAGAAACAAGCCAAGTTGTAGCCCATAAAACCTAAACAAGCCTGAAAGGTAAAAGATGTGAGAGCACTTAGAAGTACTGGCACTATCTGGGATTTTGTCTCTTAGACTTACCCTCATTACACTGTATGCAGTCATTTGATCCACTGTTAATATAAAAACATCTCCCGGCACAGCTTTAATATTTACGCGGTAAATAATTTGTTGTTTGCATTTTTGTAATACCAAGATAATTTGCCATTGAGGTTAGGGTTTTGGTTCCAGCTTCGATAAGACCAGAGTGAAAATCAACTGAAATTTGAATGATTTAGTTTTGCTATGAAAGGACATCTGTAGCACATCCATCCTAGTAAACACATCCACCGGGAGTGCGTTTTATTTTTGGGTGGTCTGTAGTGACACAGACCATATACAGTGTGGGAAACTCCACAGGATGCTGTGGAGCCTTGCTCTTTGGCTCCGAGGAGAGTTTAATATGAGCACAGAGATTCTGTTATGAGAAGGTCAAAGGGTCAGAAAGAGTTGGAAGGACTTCCTGTTTTCAGACCCTCTGAGGTCCCAGCTTGTATTCTCATAAATGTTAGGGATTCTTGCCACCAGTCTTTCATCACTCACAGTATCCAGGAATAAGCAGGCGGCTTCATTACAGAATCAAGTTTTTAGGCCAAATCAAGCTTCCATTTAAGTGCTGTATAGTTTGCCAGGCACAGCTTCCTGGAAGTGGCGTCAAAGCCAGATGAGCAAACACAATGGTGATAAACCCTAAAGGCAGGAGAAACTCAAGACACAAAGAAACAACAAAACCAACATAACAGGGGCCACGACAAAATAGAAAAAAGGATGCACAATAATGTCACGAGTGATTTTTTAAGTAACTATCATTAACTTCAAGAGAAAAATAGCTTTATCCAATCAAAATTTGCCTTAAACAACAGCATCAATTCTCCTTGGTAAACTTGTTCACATTTTTGTGCTTGACAGGTAGTTGCTCCAAATATTTTTGATCAGATACCTTATTAAGTGCTTGAGGGATAAGATTTGAGACATCTAACATGCTTGAGACTTTTGCCCAGAGCTATAAATCCAAGCATGAAGAAATCCATAATGCAAGCAACCCATAGCAGCTTTACTGTTGGTACATGTGGATAAAGTTACTGTGTAAAACCTTCCTCTCTAAGAAACTCTCGTTGCTGACAGCACACTGACCTGAAGCTGCTCTGCAGCAAACAACAGACAACTGTTTCTTGAGCTGCACCATGGGAGTTGAAGGCACATGCTGCAGCTTAACAAAACACATGCACACAGACAATATGGCAGCAAAAGGAGTAAACATCCCACTAAACACTCACACATGACCACCATCACTTTTAATAATAATGAGAAGTGAAGTTTGAGCTGGCATTTAGATGTTCATTTGTTATGCTTTCTTTTATTTTATTCCCTTTATTCCCTCATCTGTCATACTGTATATGCTGTTACAGTGGCGGTTGCTTATATTAAACATAGTGAAGGCTTGAAATAAAGAGTTCAGTATGTGTGGAAGTATTCCATGTGAGCCAAAAGCTCCAAACACTCAGTTGGGCTTTTTTTTACTCTTAGCTCTGTATGATCTCAGTGAGAGTACACATTGCTAGTATGATTATCTCAGGATGGACTAAGGGGCTGCAGCATGGTCCCGTTCAACATTCTGAGTATCTTTGTTATACTAAAGCATAAAACAGAACAGATTTTAACCAAAGAGAACTTAGAGACTCTTGTGAGCACTTTGAGAAGGATACACCTCGCAGGTCCTCATTTGGCAGCTTCATTAAATGTTACCTGCACGAGAGCGATCGTGAAGGGGCTGTTGTATAAAAAATAAACGTTTTTGTTATGCATATTTCTGTGATTTCTTGTGCTTGCTTTGGTTCCAGCACATTTCCTCTTTTTTTTTTTTGTTTTTTTGTGTGTGTGTGTGTGTGTGTGTGTGTGTGTGTGTGTGTTGCGTAATTCTCCTGGCACCTGTAGAGACGCCATCAGATACACATATCAGCAGGTATCATCTGTTTGATGAAGCCTCATCTTCGTAGAGGTGCAGAGTGAGACACCACTTACCGCAGCCTGTCAAGATGCTCTTTTTCACTCCACCAATACAACCTTGTCTTTTGAGTAGACGTTGCTTACTTTATTTTTATTTAATCTCCATTCCAGTATTATTCTATTTTATTGCTTTGGATTTTTAATTCTTTGAAATTTATCCAGCACTGAATTATTTTATTTACTTACTACAGTTTATTGATTGTACATTTTATTTTATTTCACGATGTTTGGTCTTTTGAATGTACTTTACTCAGCATTACTTATTACTTTATTACATTTTCAACCTTATTATCAGTCAGTCACCTGAAGCACTTTGAACTGCACTAACCTGCCTGAAAGGTGCTATACAGATAAGACTTAATGTCCCTATCTATTTAACCCTTTCCTGTACAGTAAGCTCCTTTCCTTTCCTTTTTTGATATATATTTTGTGGCATTTTTATATTTCATTTTATTTTGTTCTCTGCCCTTTTTTTGCTGTAACATTTCTTAAAATTTTGTTGCTTCTAAAGGGCTTTGTAGCATTGCTTTGAAATGTGCCTCATAAATAAAATACAGCAACATTTCTGTGAACAATTTGTTCGAGAAACGGAGGATGGAGTCATAAAAAAAGACATCAGCTGGAATTTACTAAATAATATCTACGTTTATTTCACTCTCAGCAATAGTTTTGATATATATACAAGTCATCCACATCATCACTTTTTGTACAGGTTACCACAAAAAACAGAAATTTAAGTGTTTTCATTCACAAGGACTATGTCAGTACAGTACAATGATAAAAACCACAGCAGGATTTTAATGCCATTGTCAGTTCCAGGGCAAGCCCTGGCAAATCTTTCTATTATTACACATCATTCATAACAAAAAGGAAGAAAGAAAAGAGACATCCACAACTGCTCTGTCTCAAAGAGTTCCAGTTTTACCACAGTTTCACCACAGCCACCACAAATGAGAAGAAACACATACATAACTAAATATTTAGCCACTGCCTGAGGCACAGCAGCTTGCACAGGATATCATTATAAATAAAATAAATGATGATTTCGCCATAATCACTGTAACAGTTTTTAATCTTACAACATGGCCATCACAGACTATGAAATCAATCTGTCTTCATCCATCTTTCATCTTTTCCCAGAATTTGCTCATCTTTACGCCTAAGAAAAAGCAGACGAGTGATTGATTAGGCAATGCATGAATGCATTTTAAAAAGCAGATATGATGCAGCTAGGAAATCACTTTTTTTTTCTTTTTTTTTTTACCTCATTTACTGCTGTGCCTGTTTTTTCTGGTCCACAATTCTAATGAGATTTTTCACCCATGGTTTCAGGCTGTGGTGGACGACACACAGAGTTCTGCCATTGTTTGTAATGAACCTGAAAACGGAGGTGAGATTGAGAAGTGAGACGAGACAAACACAAGTAAACCAGGCCCTGTGATTATTTAGAAAATGATCCCTGCACAAATACGACCCCACGTGTACACATGGTTGCCACTTACACGGTAGCGCTTATTTCGCAGCCCTTTCCAGCATCCTGAATAATGTAGTCGATGATGTTTTTGGAGGGCAAACGCTTGTCAACAGCCTGCAGGCAGCAGTCCACTGCAATCTCAGCTGCAGGGAGACATCAGAAGAGCAGATTTGTAAGAAAATGCAGAACAGGAAAGTCAGTTTAACAGGCAGATGGATTTGTGTATGAAAGGGGGAAAAAAACTCAAGTGCACAAAAATAATTTTCTTTTGCATTTAGCTTCAAATATACACTATCAGAGAGATCTCATGCAATCTGCAACTGCATTCTTCAGTATTTACTCTCAGTCTTTGTCTTACCTGCTGTAAAGCTAAAGCAGAGGACACCCAGCAAGAGCAGAGCTGCAACTCGAGAGGCCATGTCTCTGTTTCTTCGTAGGATTGTCTCGGCTTGGTTGCTTGAGCGAGTCTCTTCAGGAGTGAGGAGGCAGTGCTGTGAGGTGGAGAACTACAGGTGCATTTATACAGGTGTGCCAGAGAAACTGAAAGTGTTCTCTGGACTCATTGACTGGAAATGGGAGAAAACTTGGCACAAAACTAGGAAATATTGGCACGTGGCAGGACAATTACAGCTTAACTCCTCCTGACTTTTTGTTTTCTTGCCAAAAAAACCTTTCAAGCATTTCTTCCCCCCACATGCTTCCTTGAGGCCAAGCAGAAGTCAGCAATTTTATTTATTTTATGTTGTACTGTTAATTAGGTTCCTATGTTTCATGCAAACATAAAAAAAAATACTTATTGCAATCAAATGAATTATTTTCTTAGAAGCTCCCTCATGTTTGGGAAAATAAAAATTAATGGATTAACTGGTGTCAGTCAGTGCACATATTTTCTAATGTCCCACTAGTGCAAAAGGCATAGAGCAACAAGTATGTCATACTTTGCAATTAGTTTGAAAATGGACACAGCACTCAATAAACACTGCAGCATCCATCCATCTTCATCCGCTTACCCACTTCAGGGTTGCGGGAGCCTACCTCAACTTTGGGGGCAAGAGGTCAGGTACACCCTGGACAGGTCGCCAGTCTGTCACAGGGCTAACACATAGAGGCAGACAACCATTCACACCTACAGCCAATTTAGAATCACTAATTAACCTAACATGCATGTCTTTGAACTGCATGGGGAGAATATACAAACTCCACACAGAAAGGCCCCCAGCTACACCCAGCTGCAATGTGGATTCAAACCCTTCTTGCTGTGAGGCGACAGTGCTATAACCACTGCACCACTGTGCTGCCTGTTTGCAACATTTGATAACAATTTATGTCAATAACGTTCGAAATACAGCTCCGGAAAAAATTAAGAGACCACTGCAAAATGATCAGTTTCTCTGATTTTGCTATTTATAGGTATATGTTTGAGTAAAATGAACATTTTTCTTTTATTCTATAAACTACTGACAACATAACTCCCAAATTCCAAATACAAATATTTTCATTTAGAGCATTTATTTGCAGAAAATGAAAAATGGTCAAAATACCAAAAAAGGTCCAGTGTTTTCAGACCTCAAATAATGCAAAAAAAAACAAGTTCATATTCATTTTTAAACAACACATTACAATGTTTTAACAAACATTTTTTACAAACATGTTTTAACTTAGGAAGTGTTCAGAAATCAATATTTGGTGGAATAACCCTGATTTGCAATCACAGCTTTCATGCGTCTTGGCATGCTCTCCACCAGTCTTTCACATTGCTGTTGGGTGACTTTATGCCATTCCTGGTGCAAGAATTCAAGCAGCCCAGCTTTGTTTGATGGCTTGTGACCATCCATCTTCCTCTTGATCACATTCCAGAGGTTTTCAATGGGGTTCAGGTATGGAGATTGGGCTGGCCATAACAAGGTCTTGATCTGGTGGTCCTTCATCCACACCTTGATC
>VUQI01003305.1:41427-53254 GCA_015106735.1 Paratilapia polleni | reverse complement strand
GGGGGACTATGAAGTAAAACTGTGACAGATTTATCTTTCACTTTACATGACTTATTTCATACTTGCTTATTATGCACATTGCTGGAAAACATGCAAACAAACATTTGATTTTATCTTATCTGTGTCAAGCTTGTTCTCGTGCAGCTCTGCAGAGCACAAAGACGGAATTAGGCAGCTGCATGTGGTGGCCTTCTGAACCCTGTCTAGTGCCTGTTCATTCCATAATAATTAGATATTAGCAGCTATATCTATATCAGACAAGTTCTGCAGGTCGGGCTGACCAGGAGAGTCACCACTAATGTCACGATGGGACTCCTAAGCTAAACCGGTGTTGACAACCACACAGCCTGGCCTTCTTTTCCGTGCTGAGCAATGACGCTTGGGTCCTTAGACAGGGCACTCGTTGCAGCAGTGGGTGTTTACATGACGCTACCCCAAAAGACTGCCAGGTGCTCGGGGGGGTGGTGGAGTGGAGCCTCCTCTCGCAAATCGCCCCGAATCCGTGAAACTAATGTCGAGATGAGATTAAACTTGCAGAGAGATACATTTGCAATTGATTAACACTGAGCCACTGTGACAAATTGTATATAATTTTGAGGAGTGTGTGCAACTCTTTATGTGTGTGTGTGTGTGTGTGTGGACTTTTTCTAATATCAGCACTAGATTATTGAGAAAACTATAAAGGTTAGTTAAACAACAACTACTGAGATTTTAGCTGTTTTTGAGCACCAGGAATCAGCATTAAAATATTCAGATTTGATTTAATTCTAATAACTTCAGGTAGAGTTTAATGACCCAGTCAAGCATGTTCCACCTGGCTGCCTATCCCTTCTAAAACAGGGATTTCAAGCACTACTATGCTTCCTCTGCACCCCTCTGTTTTGTCTGGTATTAATGAGCAATTAACTTTGCATACAAGGTCACGGACAATGGTATTGGTTGTCAGATTATGCTAATGCTGCTGGCGGTGGCTGCACTGAAAGAGGACAGGGAATCCCTGTGAATAGAGGGGGTTCTGGCCTTTTTCCAAGATCAGAAAATGATATGCAAACTGTACCCACATGCGTTTTAAAAGGATTAGGACACCACTCGACATCCATACCGACAACTGCTAATAAATGAACAGCAAAAAGGGGAGGCAAGTGTCCCTGTCTGGCCCAAAAAGAGCAATTCTGCTCAGGAACTTTATGTGGGTGAAAGCAGAACTTGCTTTAAAGAACTTGAGTTAAAGTTTGGACGGTTGCTGTGAAATGGACGCTCTTAAAGATGTGCTTTGATAAGATGTAATTTTGTGGGGTGAGGATGAGATCAAAAAATGATGACAAAAGCCCAAACTAAAAGAATTCAGTGTGTGGTGAGTCAAACAAATAGGAGCCTGGGGTGAAACTAAGAAGTTGAACTCCCATGACCAAGTGAGAGGGAACAGGTGCAGCTAGAGTTCATACAGAGCGCTTTGTGTGCTGATATGGCTCCAGTCCATTTGGGGAAGAGGGAGGGGCCCATGTTTAATACAAAGTTAATATCAATTTAATGCTTGTCACTGTTCTTCTGAATCTTGTGGCATCGCTAATTCGCTCAGTGTTGAGCGGGGCTTTTGCACCGCCTGTGCCAGATGCCGCAGGGACCTTCAGTGCTGCAGTGAGCTGAGGTGAAGCCGCGGCCAAAACACCCCAAGTGGGAGCTGCTGCTGAGGTGAAGCCCGGTCACAAACTGAATACGTTGAAATAGATGTTTGGTTAACTTCACATGGCAGGAGCAAGGCCTCACTTCAGCTTCATCTGAAACCTGTACACACTGGGCTAAAGGCTCAAATCATTTGGCAAATAATACACAAAGATACTCAAAAACTTCAATAAGTAATACCACAATCACTAAAATTGGACAAAAACATTAAGTTTTTAAGTAAAAAAAAAATAAATAAATAAATAAAAGATAAAGATTATTTTGTTCTATTGTTGGCTTTTTAAAATGACTTATTTAGACAAGCAGCATTTTAACATATCTCACTGAGGTAGTTTTTTTAAATTTAGGTGCCATTGGATGATCCCAGCTGTGTTGCAAATACAAACAATATCCTCACTTGATTAAATGCATTTAACTTCATTCATAATAGAATTTTACTACTTTCTTACACTAGTTTGTCTTTTGCCTGCACACTTGTATCGTCCAAATAAGATTGTATGTATTTGATTTTTCTGAGTATGGATACTTAAACACTAGCAAGTGAAAAGAAAGTTAAGTTGAGATAATTAATTTAGTAGTGTTGTGATTGCCATTAAAGCTTTTTTATTTGTGTTAAGTAGCGCTCTCACACTTTGGCACATTAACATCAGTGACTTACTGTTTGTTAGATGTATTACTCAATGCATCTAAAACATTTTTTCTCCATTTTCTGTTGCAAACATAATAACTGATGCAATGATGGTCCCAAAATCACATTAATGGTATGTCTCCAGATTTATTAATTTTTTTTATCATGTGAAATTTATTTTAAAGAAAAATCTTATGCAGTGTTTGTGGATTTATATCAGGTACACTCAACATAAGGAAGTTATGTAACTTACCATCTTAACTTTTTTTTTTTTTTTTTAAGGCCAACTTACTATATTTCAGAGTGGATAATACATCATGTTTTGTATGTAAAATGTTAATGGGTAACCAGGGTAGTTTTGTATTTAAATGGAAAATATCAAGTGAAATTATGTAAAATAACTCAAAGAAGTAAAATAACGGAAGCCAATGCTTTTTTTTTTTTTTTACAGAAAAATCTTCATTAAGGGGCTTCAGTGAATGTGCAGAATTAGACTTCTCTTTAACATGGCACAGAGTATTTCCTGTAGCGTTGAATTTTTAGTATGTAGGGCTGCAAAGTTTTGAAGTTTCGACGTGCAGATAAACAATATTTAATATCTATAAAGTGACAGTTTTGCTGGCATGATTTAAAGGTGCGCATTACTGCGTAGCTGAAACTGGCATGTACTGCAACAGAAGATTGCTCAGTTGAGGGGACGGACGTGTTAACCCAAAAGAAAGCGTTTCATTTAGTCACCAGACCCCGATGGAGTTGGATGCTGGCTAAATGGCTGCAGGGCTGAGATGGATGGGCTGGTGGCCGGTGTCATAAACGAGGCTGCAACCAGTCAGCACAATCTGTTCATCCCGGTTAAGTGAAAAGACGGGGAGTTCCCTTTCCTCGATGCGCCCACGTTACCGATAAATAATGAGGGAATAATAAACAGTCAACCACCTGTCGGACCCGCGGCACAATGGGGCACCCCATAGAGAGCCTCTCATGCATGGGTAACATATTTACTCAGCCCCTTTCACTTAACGAAGCAGAAAGAGAGCCAAGCCAATGGTTAAGTTCATCTATTTGGTAAACTGGCATGGCCCTGTCGGTAAGGTATAACACTCTAAGAAATGTCTTTAATAAATTCAATGTAACTGGAAATATAAATTAATTACATCTCCTGCAACTGGCACTCTGTACAGGTAATCCCCGTAAAGACAGGCCTATTACAGGCCAAGTGATTCATATAAATAATCCCGTCCCCTGTAGGGATATTATAAGTACTATAAGTGATATTGTCACTATGAGGTACTGTCAATAGAAATAGCATATAAAACTCTAGAAATGGATTTGATATATTAAAGACTAAATACTGAATACCGCTGCAATTCCACACATGCGCAGCACTGACGCAATCTTCATTTATAAAACACTACTGCAAACAAATGATGCCACCCAACCTTTAACACGAGTAGCTGAATCCTTGTGGGATCATTATGTGAAAGTGATGGGACTGTATCGTGCTCTGGCAGAGGGAGGGGGGTGTTGTTAGTGTTAATGTTTCAGAGATGTGCTATTAATGGCTTTTAATTCAGGCGCAGCCAGCTGTTTTTACTCGGCCTGGTAAAGGAGCGGGGACGTGGCAAGCTTGCAAAGCTCGTAGAAATTAGTCTCGGTCAGCCAGAGCAGCCTGTGCTTCCTGCTAACCATCTGCTTACCGCTCACAAAAGGGGGATTTCGGGCGGCCAAGTAAAGGAATATAGGCTCATAAAAAAGCTTTGAAGGTCTCGTTACTTAGTGGAGGTGTAGCTGCCGGGACGGAGCGCTGTGTTAACGCCTGTTTGTGCGTCCTGCGCTCATAAAAAGCAGACGCACCTCTGATAAGGGCTGACTCTGTGTAAAGGATCATTTCACGGAGGCGTTCCCTTTTAATTATCGGATTGTGACCAGTTTATATTTGATTGATGTAGAGCTACTTATCATTATGTGACCTGATCTCAAATGACGTGACTGGCTGCTTTACTTCACACAGAAATCAGACTCAGTGGGAAAAAGGGGGTACCTTGAATTCTTATGTAAAAGTTAACCTCGCTCCTCTACAGTGAACCTGTTTTCCTTTTATTTTTTATTTATTTGTTTATTTTATTTCTTTTTAGAAAAAACCCCCCTGAAAATGTCATTAAAAATAATATAACTATTCTAGATTTTTTTTTTTTTTGGTTCGACACAGACTGAAAAAACATGTACACAAAATCTTTGTTTTTGGTTACATGAAAACGCATTTTGTTGAAGAGACCTGGCTTGTTAGACTTAATTTAGACTTAAAAATGTACCATATGTATGAGCTTAACACTAAGGCTCTAACAAAAGACAGATATAAAAACAGCTGTAGATAAATATTTTTGATAAAATTAATTTGTAACTTTTGTTTCTATTTTAAATCCACATATTTCTTTTCCCGGATTGTTTTTATTGTATTTCTTGTTTTAATTGTACTGGCACCAATTAGGATCCCCCTCCCCCCCTCTTTGGGTCTTAAATGCATTTTCGCCTGATTGCTCTGCTTTAACGGGTTTTCTGGAGGAAAGCTGACAGAACACGACTATCGGGCTCCAAGTCGCTTTAATAAGAGTTTTATATGGGGTCTCAGTGTCCTCTTATATGACGGCGTTTTAAATCAAATCACAGATGCACTTTTATTCAGCCAGTTAAAATAGCAGAACAAAACCGTCTTTAGAAATAAAGCTTTTTTTTTTTTTTTTTTTTTTATTCCACTGGGCTTTTTTTGAAAGCGAAAGAAGGAAGGGGAGAAAGGCCGAGGGGCGCCTCCTCCGCAGCTGAGGGTGACAGTTAGTTCATGGTTAACAGGATCATGAGCGCACGGCTCAGGCCGCACACTTCTACTCTGCGCACTGAGCTGCGGCTGTGCGCAATGAATGAAGCCTGTGCAAAAAGAGTGATATTTAACACATCTGTTAAAGCGTTTTGATAGCAGAAATCCGTTTAAGACATTATTCCATGACGAGGGCCAGATTGAGTGTTGAGAATCCTATGAAACCCTAAAAGTGATTTACATCTGAGATGCTGCCCATGTCTGCAACTGATATAGAAGATGTAGATTTAACAATAAAAAATAGGCTACAGTTTATTCTAATAATGGTGGCCCATTAGAAACGTTAACATCTGTTTCTTTTAAATCCACGTATGTGTTTTTATTTTTGGATCGCTGACAATAGATTAAAAGAATGATTGAGCTTTTCTTTTAAATCCCACATAATAAAGGGAGGGGACTAAAGGAAACAAGAATAAAGTATCTTTTTAAGAAGTCATTAAATCTCCTAATATAATACCCGAATGCAAAGATTGCTCTTTAATTAGGGCTCTTGGCTGTGCCAAACAAAACAAATTGAAAGGGAAGTAGCCAACATGCAAAATTGATGACTGAGCCTCCTTTGTGGTCCCCACATTGTGTGATGCTTGCTTATGAAGTCTAATACAATCATAAATTGCGTCCTCCGGCCAATCAGCGGCCCGGGGAATGCTGCATGAAAGCGACCCATGTGGAGAACTTTGTTGAGCACCATTGTTGAGGCTGTCAGCCCTGAGAGGAGGGCCGGGGGGGGCAGGCTGCTATAAAACTCCTCTCCCCAGAGTGAGGAAACCAGAGGAGTTAGCAACTATTCACAAGACTGATTCTCTCCCAGCTGACACGAGGAGTATTAAATATTTCGCGTAGAATTTTTTTTAAAGCCGGGACCATGATGATCCCAAGCGTCATTGCGCCTCCTGCCCTCTACCCTGGGCTGTACCGGCCTGCCGCAGCTCTGCCGCTCCACCAGACCCTGCCGTCCGCCTTCCCGACCCACTCCAGCTTCCTAGTGGAGGATCTGCTGCGGATAAGCCGCCCCGCCGCCTTTATAAATCGGACTGTCCCGTCAGCGAGCGCCTCCATGCCAACAGCCACCACCACCGTGTCCTTCAGCTGTGCGCCGGAGCGCACGGTAGCAGCGACTGTGGGGACGCGCGAATCGTGCTCACCGAAAACATCGGTGCCAAGCAGTAAGGACCCAAGTTTTCTCAAGTTTGGAGTGAACGCCATCCTCGCACCCTCACCAAAGACTGGTGAGTAGACAGATGTTCTCTCTGCCTTCAGTTTAAGCGCATGTGTTTGATTAGTTACTTTAAGTAAATAAATAAATAAGGAATGATTTTAACATGTTATGTTTCTCAACAGCGTCCTCACCCCCTACACTCCACAGTCTGAACACCAAGACCTTCCCCGTTCCCTGCTTTGACGCAACCTTTCACCCTATATTCAGGGCGCCTTATTTACCAGGTAGGCGCAACTTTTACTCGCTTCTTCTTTATAGATGACTCTCTTTAGCCTTTAGAGTAGTGTCTGTACTAATTGCATTTAAATGTAAAGCACTTTCACCCCCTGTCATATATTTTAACCAAAACAGAAGCAGAAAGGGAACAAACAGCCAGAAAAGAAGAAATCACTGTCTTATTAATGGGGACCGCTGGCTCTGGCCTCTGCGTGGACTCACACACCCACCCCCTAATTAACCAATTATCCCAAATCGTCACGCTCTAAATTTGAGGCGGGGTGGCGAGTTATAGTCCCCCCTGCTTCCCATTGGGGGGCGTTTTGGCATTTCCCCGGCACCGCGTTTTCCCACACCGCCCGGGGGGCCACCGGGCCACTGTGGCGGGCAACAAAGCCCTCACCACCGTGACCAATTTGGTCAGCTCCCACCGGGCGAACCACCCACCCACCCCGAAGAGTGACTTTTACCAGGCGGGCCAAAGGCGTGAACCAGTCATGCACTAATTTCCCTATTAGGCGCTATTGAGAGTTTTCAATATTCTCACAAGACCACATAGCGCGTCGTTGTTCTTGGTTCTGCTGCGGCCACAGGGCAGCTACAGTCAGGAGGAAGTCCAGGCAGCAGTATGCACAGAGGGATAGAGTCCTGTACCGGGGGATTTTCAAGTAAAGCGAACTTTCAGAATCCCAGTTGTGCTCGAAAGGGCACAGCTGGGGAAAGTTTTCTGCATGCTGCGCGACTCATAGGATAGGTTACCACTGACCTCAAATCCCCACTCTCTCTGTGCCTTAAACGTTCCTCTTTTCTCCGAGCGGGCCAATCATCGAGTTGAGATAAAGAATAATCTCTTAGAAAAGTCTATAAAGTCGCTAGTCTTTCATTCAAACAAATCATAATGGAGATGGAGTCTTTTCATGGGCTCAACTGAATGCCTCAACAAAACAACTCCAGCGTCCTGAATAGCTTTTCGTGTTCATTTAATGAAAATGATTTGAGGGCACGAAAAAAAAAAAAGCACCATTCCCCTCCACTCTTCACTCCCCCTCCCAGCATCAGTATTCTGGTATGCAGTTGTGTTTAGTTTGAAAGTGTAAATCTCCTTTTGTTGCGATAATATATGGCCTTCGCCGCCTGTCCAGAGTCTTTTCACCGTTAGTTCATTACTACACAATTACCGTTCACGGTTTATTAACTCCTCTATCCGCCCTCACAGGGTTCCTTAAAGGATATGCTACCTCTTTACCATACCAATGCGGTTGGGGACCGGCCAATGTGCTAATTAGTCACCTCGTGCCATTTCACTCAAAATGCAGAAGTATTGCACAGTTCCAAAAGGGGAAACTTCAAATAATAATGTGTTGAAAACTGGTTCTAAAGCGAAATCATATTCACGCAGTCTAGAGTCTGTCTCGTGTCCAGGTAGTTTTAAGTACAGATTTAAAAAGCGGTAAGACGTTTCTCAACTCTGTACATTTGTGGCTGTTGACAACGATGCTAACTGTGCTTCCACTTTCTTTTCTGTTTTTGCATTGCAGCATCTTCATCCGTTGTTCCCATCCCAGGGACTTTTTCGTGGCCCTTGGCAGCCAGAGGAAAACCGCGTAGAGGGATGCTGAGGAGGGCAGTGTTCTCCGACGTACAGCGCAAAGCCTTGGAGAAAATGTTCCAGAAACAGAAATACATCAGCAAGCCCGATAGGAAGAAACTTGCATCTAAGCTGGGCCTAAAAGACTCGCAGGTAAAACTTGCTCGCAAGTACTGAAAATGTTCAATACGCCGTGCGTAATTTGTGTGTAAAAACCTGTTCCATAATCCACTGCTAAGTTACATAGAACTTTTTCCACTCACAATTTTCTCCCTCTTCCAGGTGAAAATCTGGTTTCAGAATCGGCGGATGAAATGGAGAAACTCCAAGGAACGAGAGCTGCTGTCATCCGGTGGATGCCGCGAGCAGACGCTGCCCACCAAAGCCAATCCGCACCCGGACCTCAGCGATGTGGGCAAGAAGTCCTCAGCCGAGGATGAAGAGGAAGAGGAGGAGGAAGAAGAGTTTGGAACAGAGAGAATAAGGGCGGCAGGGTCCAGCATCTCCTCTCCTTCTCTCTCCAGTAAGCACTCGGACTTCTCAGAGTCAGATGAAGAAGAGATAACAGTATCTTAATTTATTTTCAAAAGCGAATATAGAGATATAACCCCATGATCTGTTTTTTTATGAGACTGTGACCAGATTAGCAAGAGGCTGCCGCTGTGAAGCAACAACCCATAAATGTTGCTGTTCAAACAAGTTTCACATAAATTTGTGGCTTCGTCAGTTCATGCGCACTGGACAGGATCTGCTACTGAGACACAGTTTGCTGTTTTGCACAGCTTTGTTCAATTGTACAGCATTTTGTACAACTTTGTATGGAAATTTTATGCCAAGAATATTGCGTTACTTTACCTTGACATTGCATAGAGTTGTTTATTGAAAAATGTAGCTATTTTGTTAATTTATATGAATTTGTTTAATAACTATGTTGTATTATGTGCTGTATATATGCTTATTTCATCTTTTGTACAAAAACCAAATAAAACTGTAAACAATTCCAAGTCACGTGTGTGTGTGTGTGTGTGGTTTTAAGATAGCAACAGTTTGACAGTTCAGTCATAAATAATTATTATTTTTATTGAATCACAATAACTTAAGACTAGTACAGTGATATCAGATTTAATTCTCAGAGCCCGGACAGACCAGTGATGAGAAACTGCATCAATCTGCTCTGATGTAAAGAGACTGTACACAAAATACTCCTTTTCAAGTACTGTAACAAATTGGCTAGAAAAAGTCATCAAAATGCTGCGAAGATAATCAACTATTTACAAAGTTATGTTACATATAAAAAAAAATGTACATCGCTAAGAAGGCTAAACATTCATTGAGTTTGTGAGTAATAAAATGACAAGATCAGTCAAAACCCGCCTCTCAGAGCGGGTTTACACACAAACAGAATTAGTCTCTTTGTGCTTACAAGGACAGTAGCAGGAGAGGCTTTACAAAATACACAGACACACGTATGGACAAAGAACATTGGCCACAAATTTGAAAAGTCTTCACATATCTGGTTTCATGCTGTACATCTCAGAGGCAGTGCTGAAAACAAACACACATGCGGCTTTTGGCTTCCGTTTGGAGATCAGAATGAATGTTGCATAGGATCGGTGAGAAAAACATTGAAAGCGATGGAAGCCGTGCTGGACGACATGACCCCGGCTTTAAACGCCCTTCCCAGAAGGCAGGCTGGGAGGTTTAAAACAAAGTACAATATTCTTAATTCTTTAAGCTACTGAAATAATGGCAAACCGTTTTTTTCATCAGCATTCAACCACAAGTACTTTTATAACCTCTGATTAATTATATCACTATAAACAAAGCAGCATATACACTAGTTTTTACTTAATTAGTTCAATATGTATGTTATGACAGTTTTGTTCATCACAAATCACATAAAACTGACAATAAGTGTGGCAGAAGCACAGTTCAAGGATGCGGATGAGGTATAAAAAAATCAACAAGTTTCCTTAAAATTCCCTCACCCAATCAACCGTCAATAAGTTAAGTTCAGGTATGGAGCACCACAACACATCCAAATCTTTTTCTTGCTAGTGGTCCAAATATTTACACCATCTTCTCAGCACTGGGTCATACATGCATACAAAGCACTGTTTCTCTTTCACGTCTATTCAATCCCACGGCATTGGTGATTAATACGATGAGAGGTCAGCGTCACGCCTCAACAACCGCAGTCGCTCGAGGAGAGAGTCGACTCAAGAGCCCTGTCAAGTTTACAGCCATTTAGACGAATAAAGAATCCGCTAATGCACGTAGAAAATAGTAAGGCATTGTTTGTCAGAATTCAGTCCAGCACCAAAAAGGGTTTTGTGCTACAACAGCCTGCTTGGGCTAATGTGCATGGAGATCTCAAAAGATTATTAAGGGGTCGAAGCATAAAGTCTTAGAATTTCATTATGAAATTATGACAGGGCTAGAGGAGGAGGATGTCTCAGAAGGACAAATCTAGCCATGGTGGATGCTAATTTCCCAGTAAGTGCCATTTCCGCCTAAAAATCTTTTTGTGAGAACAAGTACTGTAAAGGGATGTTGTAGAAGAGATTTCATCTGTGTATTTTTTTTTTTTAATTGGTTATAAATGTTGTACTGGATTAAAAACAAAAGCTTTTCTCAGGAAGTGTATTTATAGTTGTGTGTTTAGCAAGTAAAACCTATACATTTATACTATGTTATTCTTTGTTATTACTTTGCTGGAATCATTTTTTCTCAGCTGTAATGGAGTATATAACCACTGAGGACCTTAAAGAAAAGTGCAATATAATGTTCTAACACCAAAAAAAAAAATAAAAGTGTTGGCAAGTTTTGTGATGAGTATTTGGTTCAACTAACCAAACTTGTCTTCATAATTTTCTTTTTTCCACAGATTTAAATATGATGTTGACAGAGCTTTGCTACAGTATTTGCTTTCTCCTCTAGTACCATATAGAAAGCCATCAATTCTCATCCTTTGTGTCCACAAACACACTCGGATATGTGTGGCAGGAACTCATCATTTAGTTGGCTTTAATGGACACGTGTCCTTAATGGACCCCTTTTTTTTAAAACTTAAGATTTTTGTCTTTGCCACTTTGGGATGTAAAACTAATGATCACTGAGAAGTTTGTTAAAGTGAGATCAGGCATGCTGTAGGATTTAACATTCACTTTGGCTCGGTTCGTCCTCCAGCAATCACACAGTCAACTTCAGCAGTGGAAGAGGAGGAGGAGCAGAAAGTGGCTGGCTGTTCCTCCATCCATCCAACCCCACAGCAGCATAAAAGTTCTCAGGAGGTTGTAGCGCAGGGTCACTGCTGCTCCAGAGCCAAGGGCCTGTATCGCCATCTGCAGGCGGCTCTGGCACACAACAGCTTGGCTGGACCAGGAGTATCTTAGCCTGATGAGCTGGGACTAATGCTGCGGTCCAGTGGAGGATGGAGGACTCCTGGCTGGTGTTTAAGTACACTGATGGCTGGTGATGATGGTAATGATGAAGCCTCGCCAACAGGGACAGGCTGTGTGCTTTTCTTCTGTCTGTCTGAAATAGATGTCAGGCTCCAGAGAGAGGAGCCACGGGCCACAGTGGTGAAGGGGGGAAAAAAAAAAAAAAAAAATAAAAATT
>VUQI01003305.1:17257-28972 GCA_015106735.1 Paratilapia polleni | reverse complement strand
ATCCATGAACTGAAAGAGACAAAAAAAAAAAAAAGAAAAAGGGAAAAGCGGTGATTAGAAAGTACATCTGTACACACACTACCTTCATTATCAGCAGACCTCCCACAGTCTCCCCTCACTAACCACCCACCCTTCTCCAACCCTGCCCACCCAGCGCAGTTCCTCCCAGTCTTCCCAGCCCCTCCTGCCAGCACTGACTTGACTGCCCACCTCCTCCTAATGACATAATGACTGCAGAGATAAAAAGTCCTGCATGTTACAGGCGGACTGTGGCGCAACTAATGACTCAGCTGCTAATCACACATCAGAGGCAGGGAAACAACGACCGGCACTGTTTCCTGCCTGTGAGCAGATCAGAAAGGATCAGCAGTGTGATGTCATCAACCACGCAGAGCGCTTGCGCCGATCCCAGCACATTTATTTGTTCAATAATTACCCTTATAAGCAGGAGACGTGAGTTCACGGCAGACTCACTTTTATCTTGATTTGGTCTAGACAGGAAGGTGCGCTGGAAGCCACATGAAAAGGAGAATTTTTAGATTCACTGTTCTCTGGTTTAGAACTTGGTTATTAGTTCCTATCTTTTTCTATCTACTAATATCCATTACTCACAGAAGCTGTTTTATACAGGACACTGTTAGCTCTGCGGGTTTTAGGAGTGTAAATTCTCAGTAAGTCTCTTTTAGCCTGCAGCTATAGAAAGAGGGTCAGCACATATAATGATAAAACAGGAGGGTTCTAGGAGGGAGGGGATGAAGTGAAACTGTATAGTGGTGTTGCTCTTATAAAGGACAGGTCTGACAAAGTGTTTGGGGGATGATGTGACTTTTGTCCTGTCACTCAAACAACAGTTGGGTAACTCTACACTTGGGTAACCTGCACATGTACACAGACATGTCCTCATATCCTTGCAGGCCGGCACACTGCGATCCAACACACAAACACAAAGGGAGACTGTGAGAGATGGAGAAAGTTATGTCTGAGTAATCTTGAATGTCACCACATATTTCTCACACCTCACTGTGAACCCCGTCATTATCTCCACTTGTAAAAGGTAGGACAGATTCACGGAGCTGGAAAGAAGCGGGGCACATATGCGGTGAATGGCGGTGTCATAATAATAAGTTTGAGGCTGTGTAACTGAGCATGTACATGATTTCCACCGAATCATTAGGTGCGTGACTTGAAAATTTGAGACGTACATTTTTAAATTGGGCTGCACGATACACGAGTGACAGTGGTCTTGTTCTCTTAGACAGCAAAAGAAAGCTTGAGATATGACTTTGAATGTTAGTTTTAAAATGTAACTGTGTTTGTGTTGATTGATCTGTAAAATCAATAATTTGAAACTCCTTCCCTACACACTTTACTGCACACTCAGATAAAAATGAGCTTTTATCCTGAGGAAGAAAAAGTGTGGCAAAAGATGACGTATTAAATCATGAACACATCTGGTAAGGCTGAACAAGGATGTTTCTCAGAGTTTGGTATTTAAAAAAAGCTTTCAATGTGGAATTTAGATTCGCCATATTTCCTGAAGAACACATAAACAGTTGTTTCCCACTTTTTTTTAAAAAAAGAAAAAAAGATGTGTTACTGGATTTGATCTCCAACTACATTTTTGTCTTTCTAACTGCTTTTTCCTCTACATACACAGTGCTTAATAAATTTATTAGACCACCTGTCATAAAAACGAGAAAGATCATCCAGCATCATGAAGTGCTTTAATGCAGACTCTTTCCTTTTCAGTGAGTTCTCGACATTTTACCATTTTGAACAGGAGTGAGGAATTTCACACTGAATTCATTTGAGCCGGCACACTGGACTTCTCTGAGAAGTCAGAAATGAATCAAGCAACATTCAACCACTAAAACTCATTTTTCTGTTCAGGAATGGAAGTAAATAACTATAATTTGGCATCTTAAACAAAAAATAATAATGTGCTTTATTATTTTTTCTGCTTTTTTTGTAAAACAGTAAATTTGAAAATTCGTGGATAACAACAATAATTATATTTTAGCATTAAAAATACAATTTTAATTAAAGAGCTTGCACATACTGGTGGATTAACCATTACAGAAACATAAAAAATTATTTTGGTAATTACCAATGCTGTTAATGTAGGGCAGCTGTGGCATAAACCTTACATTGGGTGGTGGTCTAATAAAGTTGTTAAGCACTGTACCTACTGCCTTCACTGTGGAGAACACACCAATCACACATCATCACAGAAACCAATCTGTGACGTTCATCTGTGGTTTTAAGTGTTACATCAGCATCTTATAACCTGAACTTCTCAGGATGACAAATTTGAAATCAGTGTAAATGATGATTTTTCTGCAGTTTTTTTTTTTTTTTTGGAACATGGAAAAGTATTTCACTTCACTTTCTAACATGTCTTGTGGCTGCATTACAATTGGTTACGTGTTTGTAATACATTATTATGGTTTACTGAAATGTAATTTCACAGCAAACTACTGTTTTAACATCACTGAATGCTGGGTTTTTCCCATTAAGAGGACACAATACTATGCTTCCTTCTCTTTCCTGTCTTCTCGTTTGTTCCTCTAAATCAAAGCACTGTTTCTATGGCTCTGAGGATTGGGGAGGCTCCAGCAGAGAAACCTCTCCGGAGCGGGGAGTCTGCCCGCTGGTGGGAAAAGCACTGCTGGGTACTTTTCCCAATAAACAAGCTTATGAAAAAAACAAAGCTGAACCAAAGCTGATTATGGATTTCTAAGGGGATAAAAGGCTTTTCTTCGAGGAGGGGTTGTAATCTGCCCTAATGTTCTCTAAACAAATGGAATAATAATTCTTTTGGCATGAGGACGTGAAATAAGGAAGCTGAGGCTTCACAGTCACAGAGGGACAGGGGCATGCAGGTCTTTGAAAAGGATTACACCTAATTACAGATTTCACCAAACATCTGAAGAAAACATGGCCTGGACTCACACGGAGCCACTGAATATTGACCAAACCACCACGTCCAGCTTTCTCCCATCTCCCCCTACCTTCTTCGAAGCCATCCCTGAAGGATCCTGATCTGCTCATGGTGCGCGTCTTCTCGTCAAGTGACATGCAGGAGTTTCTCAGACGGTTGTCGCCGCAAGGGTCAAAGGGAGTATCCTGATTGGTCAGGCTGTTGTTGCGCAGACCAGCAAGGTTAATCTGAGCTGATGAAGTCGGGCTCGATGCTGTGAAAATGATGTATGGCATGTTAAAAGTCAGTAAGCATTTAATTTCTTCATTACCGATTATATATATTTTGGGATTTATTGCCAATTCTATAAAATGTTATAAAATTGTGAAAAATGACTACCATAGTTCAAGGTAACATCTTATAATCCACAGATATTAAAATGAAAGCAGAAGGCAGCTTTCCATAGTTCAGAGACTACAATGAGAGAATGTTTAGATTTTCTGCTTGATAAATAACTAAACTGAATAATATGTAATATTTCTACTATAAAGTAATGGTATAAGAGAGCCCTATGTACATCACAAAGACTAAATCCAGTAGTCTTATCCAGTAGCTATAACTAATAGCTTTTTTGCAGGACAAAGTTTTTGCTTGATTCCAATGTAAGTGAAGTAGTGAATTCAGAAATGTTCTGTTACGCTTGATTTTGCTTCAAGCCAAATATACACATGAATGCCAGATAAATAAATGTAGAGTGTGGGATTTTTGTGGCATGTGGGGACATACCGAGTTGTCCAAAGTTGAAGCGTGTTCCAGAAGGGGACGTGAGGCTGGAGCCAGGGGAGAACGGGGAGTTGCTGGCTGAGTCTTGCAGCCCGCTGGTGGAGTGGGAGCGCAGCCAATCACGGGCCTCCTCGTGGCCTCGCAACTGCGGTGACGGACCATACCTACAGGAAGTCAAAGGAAAAAAAGGTTAAAGTGGAAGCGAGGACACAAAGCAGAACAGGTCTGTGTTTTTGCAGAACGAGTTCTGGATTTGGATTCTTTTTCCCCAGATATTTCACGATCAGTGAGATGAATATTTTTTTTGCTTAAGCAACCTGATTAATGGCTTGAATTTAGCAACGAATGGATCAGATGCTGAAACAATTTATTACGACAATGTGCCAACACAGACTGACTTTCAGCTGTGAGAAACACAAACTGGTAGAAAAAAAAAAAAAAAAAAAAGCATTCTTAAAAGCGTGAGAACAAGCCTCGAAGAGTGAATATGGACGCAGAACAGCAAGACAGAAGACAATTTGGTGAACCAGTGTGCAAAAGCGTCCAGCGGGGAGTGAATTCAGTACCTGAGTCCCTTCTTAGGCAGAGTGTTTCTACCACAGTGTGGCCCGCTGTGGGAGAGAAACACTTCAGAAGAGGAAAACAAAGGAAGCAAGGAAACATGTGTGGCTGCATCTCTTAAGAACTACCACATAATAATAATACTTCTAGACTGCAAAAAACATCCATCTTGCCAGGTAATTTTTGTCTTTACTGAGTCCTGTTGAGTCCTTGGAAAAACAAAACACATTTTTCAACTTGTTGCAATTATTTGACAAAATAAGACAAATTCCTTTACCAGAGAAAAATCTGAAAATTTCATTTATTTGTTTCACAAATTTTTTTTTTTTGGTTTTCTATGGAAAAAGAGTTCAAGGGCTCAGAGATATTAAAAATATTGATGTGAGATTGATATTTTTGCAGTGAAAACTCAAATATAAACAACCTGAGCTCATGCTGGTATCTCTGTACTCAACCACAAGGTGGCGATAAGTGAACAGTCATAACAGGCTAGAAGCGGACCACTAAACAAAAACACTGAAGCTGCCAACATCCACACAGACAACCTCACATATACACTCAGACATGTAACCACTCATACAGGAGCTAAGAAGGTCCTAAAAATCCCCACAAACTACCACACAGAGCAACACGTTTCAAACAACAACAAAAAAACCCCACAAAATACAACTAGCTACCACAAAGAGGGACTCTCTGAGGTTCTTCATGGTGCTCTCTGTGTGACAGCAGGTGGCGGTTTAGTAGGAACATCCACAGCTGTTACACCAGAAGCCTAACACTGCATACAGGCACATTTTACCTGTCCTGCCTCCGAGGTAGTGTGTTTCGGCTGAATATAGGGCTAGCAGAGGGGGAGGACAGGGGACTGATGGAAGACAGGAAAGAAAACGCACAACAGACACAGAGAAAGAAAATTTTAGAAAATGAAGTAAATGAAAAAACCCATCAGATCAGAGATCAACTGTATGACTCTTCACCAATGAAGCTAATAAGGAAACTCAGCGAGGATGAGGGTGATGTCATAGCCTCAAAGAGTCGACTCCAGATGCTATTAAGTTTCCTCTGAGACATTCCTGTCACATTACAAAGTCAACCTGTCAGGAGGGAATCTGCTACAATGACCACAATTACTGTATAATCAACTGAGGACGCCGTGGGATTCTGGTTTGCTGCTCGAGTGCAGACAGAATGGCAAACAAGAAGTGACACCTCACCATGACGGATGCTTTGTGCATCATCAGGGTTCTGGATTCTTAAAACATAGTTGATGTTAAGACGACAGGATGTTGGATATAATATATCTTAATATAAAAGAATTCCATCAGAGGCAAAAGTCCTGCAAAGTATCAAAGTATGAAAACTTCCAAGTGCTCACTAGAATGATCCTTTAAAGCATTATACTATCCATTTATCAAAACTGACACATTAATATGTAAGGATCTTTTTATTTGCTTCATTGGGATAATTCGCTGACTTCACCACTCTTTGCTTAGGCCAGTTTTACATATTGTGTACATTTTAATTACCCTCAAACTGCAGTTTGCAGCTACAGTGGCCATTCAGTAACATATCAGTAAAAAGAAGATCCCTTTAAGTGGAATTAAAGTAAAGGCCAAAGGATTGTAGTGCTTTATTAAAATTAAGGTCTTATTTTTCCTTTTAACTAGGCGAGTACAAAATCGTGATTAGAGATATGAACTGCAGACAAAACTACAAAATTTAAACCTAAGTTTTCATAAACCAGAGTATTATTTCAAGCACAGTATTTATTAGTATATATATTCAACTGGTGATGTGCACACATAAGCCTGTATATAAAAGAAGGTCACAGACACTATGACATCACCTGCAAAACCCGGTTTCTCAAGCCTCAACTTTTTTGATCGTCGCCATCTTAATTTTTAGAAGGTGAGGGGTGGATCTGACTGAGAAACCGAGGGACACTGCATGCTCATGGGATAGCTACTCGTCAATCACAAGATAAGCCCGACCAAAACATACCCCACTTTACTGTCTTTTTGACTGTAATGGTGACCATAATGTACAAAAAGAACATTATGTTGAATTCAATAAGACTTGAAGCTAGTGATTAACACCATAAACTCATTAAGAAAGTGCTTATTGAGGTCACAGTTCACAGGAGCAGATTTTTTAGTCCATAGACTTCAATACAATCTGACATATTTTTGAAACCAGTGGACGCCCCCCGCCTTTGGTTAAGATTACAGGTTTAACGCACTTCCACAATGACTTCACTTTTCAGACCCACAAGCTATGTCCATCTTTAATATACAGTCAATGGGTGCAAAAAAGTCAAAAAACAAAAAACAAAACAATTTAAATATGAGTGAATATTAGTTCGCATGACATCTATTATTTTAATTGTTATCAACCTGAAAACTACTACAAATATCATATTTATGAATGTAAAATACAAAAGAAAAAAAGAAATTTTTGATGAGTCTTAGGGAATATCTTTTTGGGTGTCCTAACCTCTCAGACATGCCAGTCTTGACGCTGCCGGTGCGACCCAGAGCGGATAGGGTATCCTCCCTGTGGGTCCCATGGCCTCCGCCTCCTCCGGCGCTGCCTAGGCTCATGTCGATGGACTCACTGCTCGTGTGCATGCTGCTGACAGAAGGGAAGCCCATGCTTCCTGCCCCACCGTGTCCACCCAGGGTGCTCTCCCTGCTCTGGACGGAGGAGCTGCTGAGGGTGGTTCCCCACGTCAGGCTGTTGGAGGGGCCAGTGGAGGAGTAGACTGAGCCGGGGCTGGAGGCCTGAGGATGATCAAAAATGACATTAGTGTTGACAAAAATCAATCTGTCTGCAGAGCTGATTATTTTGTGGGGTGCAGCAACAAGACAGGTTTCTAAGATGGTTATGTCAGTGACCTGTTTTCAAACACTTCATTATTTACACCTCTAGCAGTGATATTGTCTCATTCATTTGGAGCCATCTTTCTGGCCTGATGGGTCAGCCTTAGTTAACCCTAACCCGATGAGGAAAAACTTTGATATTCACCCTCTTGTAGGTTCATTTTTGGTCTCTACAAACTAGCATCTGGCTCTTTAACTGCTAAAAACTCCACTGTGTTAACTGTGTTTTTATTGAGCTGCCTGCTTATGGCCTAAGACAATGCTACACCCGTTATAGAAGCAAATAGATATGTTTTAAACACATTTTACAATTTTGTTACTTTAAAAATATTATATGTGTTAGTTGCACCCCTTATAAATATACTGAATTTTCTAGTTTTGCCAGAGGATCTATATTCATTAAGATAACTGACTATTTGGACTCATGCCTACTGTTTGTAAAGACACAACTGCTACTCATGTATTATTCATAACTAGTCTGATTAAGCCTTATGAATCCTGTGTAAACATGATAGAGAGTTCATGGCTGAGCATGCTCACACATTTCTGCTCCACTACAACACGTAGCCTACAGTTAGTATGACAAGTGCATACACTGCCTACTTGTACTTCTACTGAACACACTTAGTAGCAGTTCGAGGAAATTACCACATTTGTGGCATCAGTAAGGTGAGAACAAAATCATCCCTCTGTCCCCGCTAAAGCCTTGGTAGTAGCTCTACAAACATTTCCCACGTGCTTATCACATACAAACCTTAATCATTGCTAAGCTCTGAGAGACATACAGTAATCATTTTTACTCTTAAAGCCAAACCTGACCTGCTTGTTTGGCTGTTGACCAGAAATCACAAAGTTAAAGCGTGCAGTAGCTGTAGCGTTAGCTCTAAAAACCAGATGGATGTCTGTGCGAAATTTCATGGCAATCCGTTTAAGTGTTTAGTTTGACAGTTCATACATTACACCAAGATCCACTAATGTCAACCTCATGAAGAGAGGGGATTATAGAAGTCTTTTGGAACTGCCTTCAAAACCAGATGGCACATCTCAAGAGGCTTATCATAATAAATAAACTCTTTGAATTCATCCTTCGAAATGTTAAGAATTTAATCATAATCCCTCGATGAGGTGTTGAAATATTTCTGACTGGACGTCAGTGATGGAATGTGGTAACACGGTAAAATAAATCCTCAAACCTGAAGTCCAAAATAAGCAAAACAACTTCATACTTTCCCTCTTCTTATGGCAACTAATGGGTGGCGTACAGTTGGAGAGCTGTACGGCTAAAAGGAAAAGTGCAGCTAAAGAATAAGTGGCTGCTCCCTTGACACACATCTAAAAATAAACCAGCCTAGTTCTGTGATTTTAAAGGTTAAAAAAAGAACCTGAGATTAATGACTCTAAAATCACAAGAATAAACAAAAGCCTTGGACTGCTAGCACCCCACAGTGTATAAATGAAGTTTTTCCATAGAGAATAAATAATATAACCTTCAAGAACCTCACTGATGAACAACATTTATGGAGTTCACTCACATGCTAATCCACTCTCTCCATTATTGATGTCCTGCTCACCTGCTCACTGCCCAGTGTGCCTGTCCCTGATCCCAGCGCCCGGCCTCCAAAGAGGGGGCTGCTGGTCTCGCTGTCCACGCATCCCAGCCCTCCATCGAGGGACTCCAGCACTGTAGCCACATGGTTCATGGTAGCATGGGGGTTGGAGATAACAGTAGAGTTCTTCATGTTTTCAGTGGTGGTCACCGGCGCCTGTTTACTGGGCTTCCCACCAAATAACCTGTGGTAAGTGACGGGGAGGCATAAAAGATGTTAAGTGGAGCTAAAGTGCTTATAGTAGAGAAGGATTTAAAGGTGCAATCTTCTATTTTTGATCAACAAATTCACAATGTAACACTGTCTCACACTGTAACCTATCATAGTATATTCATGAAGACAGCATATTGATATAAAAAGGTGTAAATATGTTAAATGTGAGAGGTATTTGAATATCTATAAGAAGAAGGAGCATTCTGCTGTTCTATATGATTGAGTCAGTATTGAGATCATGATTATTTCATGCAATTACTCATTTACTCTGGAAACCTCATGGATTCACTAAATAAAAAATGCCTTAATAAAAAGACGAATAAATCTATATACTGAACTAAAGCTGCCACAGCCAGGAAAGAAGTCAGTTTGATCTTACAGGGAAGGATAAAAGCCACTGTTGTATTGGAGTGCATTTGATTTATAACAGAAGATAAAAGGAACAAAATGTGGCAGAATCATTAATTTTTTTTTTTCTTTATTACCTTATTTTTATAATCACTGAAAGCTGAAAATACAATTAAAACTAAAAATAGATTAATTGCCCAGCCTAGTTTGGAGCTGTTCAGATTTAAAGCGTTAAATGGAGCATCAAACTGATTTAAAAGTTCTATCCCTTGCCAACAATACAAAAGCAACTGTATTCATTTTAACTCAGAAGAAGAAAAAGCTTCATTTTAACTCTGTAACAAAAAAAGACAGTAGCAAGTCTGTAGTCAGTATAGAGTCAGTGTTCAAATCTGAGACAAGGCCAGCACAGACGCATGCAGAACTCTCTCCTCTGTCTACGCTAATCTCTGGTTAGAGTTAAATGGCGGGCAGCGGTGACTGGAGCCGTGGTGGGCGATAATAGCAGCACAGGCTCTTTGAAGAGTTATCACTCCCTCACATTAATGAGGGCAGAGCACTGAGGTAAGACTCAGCTCCCATTACCCTGCACCACACCCTGCCCCCCACACCACCAAGGCTGAGGCTTGGCAGCTGATCAGCCCAGCTCAAGGCCTGATTCACAATGGCCTGATTTAACCTCTCAGACTGTGTGTGTAACAAGTCCGCACGTGTGTTTCTTACTCACCACTACTTATCATTTACTGTGAGCGCATGATTACTGCCTTTTAAAATGGTCTTCTGTGTGTGTGTCTGTGTGTGTGTGTATTGTATGCGGGTAAAGTCAAGCCTATACAGGAGGGCCCCACTGAGTGTGGCTCATCACTTAGCTGTCTGTGTGTCTGGAGGATTACTGAGAGTACAAATGGTGGTTTGTAAGTGTGTGTGTGTGCTCACCTTCGTAGTGTAGGTGAAGAAACCTGCTGTCTTCCTGTCAGAGGTACAGTCGCTGCTCCCCCACTCTGCATTGCAACTCCACTCCTGAGGTTGTCCATCTCAGAGACACCTTTCTCCCTATCTGTCTGATTGGCCAGCAGGCCTGCTGAGCCGTTGGCCTTGGCTATGCTGATCGAGTTTTTCCCGTGAGAGGTGACGGAAAGCACAGCGGCTTCGATGCTGCTGGTGGAGGAGCGGTTTCCATTGCGGGCAGCCGCTCCGGAACGGCTGGGTCTCGGCAGGCTGCGGTACTGCAGTGTGGAGCGGGCGCTCATAGGGAGGAAACCGTCATCGTGGTGTCCTAACACCGTACCTCCATCCTGCCCTCCGGCCTTCAACCCTCCAGACAGTGAGCGAGCCCCCGATTTAGGCATCTTCCCCAATGTGGCTGAGCCACTGGTGATGGTGGCACCACTGGCGGTAACCATTGTTACCATCCCCGGGCCTTGCTTCTTGAAGCCAAAGGTGCTGGTTGGGGTTCGTGAGGCCAGTGTGTGCGTGTGGGTGTGGGGGTCTGAGACACTGTTCGTGAGTGTGTTTGTTGTCGGAGTGCGGCCGGTGTGGATGGTCTGTTTTTTCGCCTCATCGCCACTACTGCGTCCAGCATCAGAGGGTGAGCGGTGAAGGCCGTTAGAACGAGGAGAGAGACGTCCTTTTTCTGACACCTTAACGTCATCTGTCTTACCTGCAGGACACACAGGGTGAGACATAAGCAGGGTTTGCTGGTGCTGTGGTTACACAGTGAGATCTTGAAGAAACTCCAAACTGTCTGCATGGAGCATTGCTTTTAGTTAGTACGGTTTATTACTGCCTAAACTACCGGGGTGGTCCTACTGCCCTGCTGCTGCTGCTCTAAACGCTGAGGACTTGAGTAAATTCTTAATTTTACTCACAATACTCAAAAAGTATGTTCAACATTTGCACAGCACAGAACACTGCAGTAATATAGGCATTTAAACTTTGACTTGCCATGTTATTTTTCCCAAACCAGGATACGTGGACATTTCTGTCAGTGACTGGACATACTGAAACCTGTTTAAATGTTGTATTTATGAAACTGATAATGAGCCAAATATACTGTAAGTATGAGCTAAAGTGACACTTGTGTTTTTTTTAATTTGATAGTTTGTTATTTTTAGTTAGTTCATCACTCTTTGATTATTATTATTATTTTTTAATTATTATTAGTGCAGGATAATGTTGTTACCTGAACTGTGGGTCTTGAGGCTCACCGAACCTGTGGAGCCTGTGCTACTGGTGCTTTTTGTCCGGGGGGATGTCACCCCCACCTGAGTGCTCATGCCTCTCCTCCAGGAGCCAGTGTGGGACATGGAGGGGGTCTTCCTGCCTGAGCCACCCTTGTCTGACTCGTCAGAGATGTCGGAAGGGTTCCGGCGGCTCCACTTGGAACCCGGCTCCATCCTGACCC
>VUQI01003305.1:0-10529 GCA_015106735.1 Paratilapia polleni | reverse complement strand
AAGTCCACAAAAAGACCCTAAACCTAAATACACTTAAAGCTTATAAGCCAAAAAAAAAAAAAAAAAGTGACAGCAGTCAGAACTAAGTGGGAATAGTGTGAAGACGAAGGCGGGAGAGCACAGGGCACTGGGACCCGGCACATTCCGGGCCGGAGCCCAGGAGCCCTGTGGTACGAAAATGACACAGCTGTCCCTGCAGTGACAAGAAAGGACAGGACTGGACTGGACAGCACACTAAGGAATGTGTGTCTCTCTCTCTCTCTTTTTCTCTCTGTCTCTCTCTTCTGTGTCTAGTCCTATTGTCTTCTGTCCTGGGAAAACATTTGCTATCAATACTCAGAGAATTTATCAACGCATTTAATCCCTCTGGCTGCCACTCTTTCACTTAGATTTCCTTTGACTCCTCTCTCTCTCTCTCTCTCTCTCTATTTGATGTGTAAACACAGACTCCTTTACATTCAACTGACTGACCCGGATGCGTGGTAAAAACACAACAAACTCCTCACACATGTGACACGCATCACTAAACCCACGCACACGACTCCACCACACTGTATTCACTCACACAGCAAAAAAGAAATTTAAAAGACTACTGTGAAAAACTTGGAATTTCTCTTGTGTGCAGACATGCTACATTAGCACACACCGCACTCAAACCAAGCTATTGTCACCTCAGTGCTAGAATGAAACACAAGGCTGTGACTCCTGCCTGTAGACCAGTGGTGTTGGAAACAGGCTCGTGAGATCCCTGGGAGCCAAATAAAAGAAATGACAGCTACAACATAAAAACAGACAGAATCTGTCCTTTTCAATACTCATATGGTTTGAAACATTTGAAAGTGTCCCCAGATGACAGATGATAATCCACTTTAAAGAAATAAAACATTTTCAGGAGTATTCTCTCTTACTTGCCCCCATCTCCATCTAAACTGACTTTTAGTCACAGAGTGCAAAATTGTATATTGAATAAAAGACAACTGCTGGTGTACAAAGAAACAGTACTGTTTAACATTATGTATCAACTGTATAACTTTTAGTATTCAACTGAGACGAATGAAAGATAACATTTAGGACTGGTGGAACAAAATATGCCGCCTGTTTCAGGTCTGCAGACCTGAAACAGACTTCTGTCCCCAAAGCTTTTCCTGGAGCTCACATGGTGAAACGTGGATAATCAGCTTAATACTTTAAAGCTGCAACCTGCACGAACCCCACTCCCCATGTGCACCCAAGCTAACATGGAAAATATACGTCACGGAAGGCATGGAGAGTTAAAACTTACCCTGTGTTAGTGATTCCACAAACCACTCACTGCAGATTAGTTAATACTCCTTTGATCTATGTTCCCCATCTACTGTTGCCTCCTGTCCTGGGTCAGATTCCATATTGGACCAGAGACATGGGACCGTCTCTGACTTCCTTGTTTTCCTTAAAAAAAACAAAAAACTGCTGGACTTGTTCAGCTGGCTGCGGCCCATATATTTTGCAGCAAAGTTTGTCACATATCAAGCTTTTTCTTCCCCTCTATAGGTCATTAGTACATAGCTTTCAGCTGACTAATAAAGCAAAGAATCTGGACACAACAGAAAAAATGAAAACGATCTTAAAAAACATTATTACCAAAAAAAGTGGATGTAAGGATAAGGAAAGAAGGATCGTGGCAGTTACAGCTGCAATGTTTGAAAAGAGAACACTTAAATTTACCTGAGAAACAGCCCCACCCTATTTAGTGTGTGTGTGTGCCCAGTGGGTAGGTGTTGAGATGCAGTATCCATGGCAACAGAAACATCATTTCTCTTAAGACTCTGTCTCTGTTGGTTTCCTTCTTCTCATAACATGTTGCTCTTCCACATCAATTGACCCTCATCATTTATCAATTCCACCTCCTAACACAAAATAAAAATGAAGGGTGTGAGCTAACTGTCAAGAGGACTTGCTTTTGTTTTCATTATAAAAAAAAAAAGGCGACTGACATGACTAAAATAGAGATTTTTTTGGCATGTAGGCAGAAGAGCATTTTATGCCGGCTGCAGTATGTGTGTGGGAGTATCGTTAACTTGGAAACATAGTTGACCTCACATCAGACGGTTCCCAGGAGCCCCACAATGCCTGGCCGGCTGGGACACAGCAGAGCACTGCTTTTAGCATGAATGTAGCTAGGAGGCAGTTATAGCATTTAGCAATTGAGAGGAGTCAAAGGCTATGTGAGAGTCTGGATATCTGTGGAAAAATATTTGGCTGCTTAATGTGTGTTTGTGTGTGAGTTGCAGAAGATAAGGATAGAGCAGACAAAGGAGAGGAGTGGCTGTTTAACACATTCTCAGTGTGTAAAGTTATATATATATATATATATATTGGAATCCAAGAAGTTCAGTAGGTCCTGTTTCTACCTTTTCTTATTCATTCCCTTGTTTAACTAGAGACTAGAACCATATGGTGAAAAGTTTTGAAATTTGGCACAAGTGACTGGGGACACTCCTGATTCTTTTCACCAAGCTTCATGTCTGCACTTTGAGCACTCTAGCACCACCAATGGGTCAAAGATATTGAGCTACGCAGGAAAATCTTGGATGATCCCAAAAGGGAATCAACAGAAAGAAAGAATAAGTAATCTATATCCTTAAGATGAAAATTCTCCGGTAAAGGTGGAATTGGTGGAATGCCTTGGAACCTTTATATAAACTTTGCAACTTAATTTCAGCATTGAAAGCAACCTATTTTTACAAAAACCATAGTTTCACTTGCCTTAATCCAAATACAACATTTTACATAATGGCAAAAAAATCATGCAAACTCTACTGACAATTATAGATGATTTAGGTGAAGTCATTTTTCCCTTGGTGTCACGGATCCTGATAATCTAGCACTGCTGCAACTCCGTACCCTTTTGCCATCATTAACCAAGCCTTTCTGATAATCTCAAATGAAGCCGAGGTCCAACACACACACAAACACACACATACACACACATAAACTGCGGGGGTTATTGTTGGTTAAGTCTTGTAGCAGCAGCTGCGTTCAGCAGTGACAGGCTGATGACGCTATCAAACAGGACCAAGCAGGGACAGAATGGGGTATGACCAGATACAGCTGTGTTCCTGTGTGTCTCCAATTATTATTCAAATATACTCCAGGTTCATGGGAACACGGCTCATGAAGGAAGGGTAGAAAACTGATCTAGCAATTATTGTAGCGAGAGCCTGGAAGCCATCCACAAACATTCGCTTAGCTAAACCAGGGAGAGCAGGTGGAGGTGGGGTTACTGAGGACAGACCGAGAGACAGACAGGTAGAGGGTGATACACATGGCATGCCAGGTGTTGGTAGCTGAGGAGGAGAGCTAATAAGGCAAGGTGAACCTCTTTCTTCCCCTACCTCAGGCCAACAGGGAACCTGCTCAAGTCTAGACAGGAAAGATAACATATTTGGGGCTCGGGGCATGTTCTAAACTTCAGTTCTCATGCAGGTGGGACTGTAGCCCCATGAGAGAAACTGGAAATCAACAAAGGTGCTCCCAGTGAACACACAGACCCCAACTTTCTGTACTTCAGACAAAGAAAAGGAGTATTATCAACATCCATGGTACGCTCAGTTATACAATGTTTCCACATGATAGGGGCAGACAAAATCATTTGAAAATGTATCATAATAATGTCAATATTGAATCAAACAAGACTTTTGACTTCTGATGCTGCAGTGATTGTCTCACAGCATGTGAAACAGTAACTGTGTTCTGCAGGCCAACAGGGAACCTGCTCAAGTCCAGAGCTTGGGTGGATTCTCTCCAGGTACTCCAGCATCCTCCCACAGTCCGAAGACATGCATGTTAGCTTAACTACGGAGTCAATTTTGGCCATAGGTGTGTCAGTGGTTGTCTGTCTTTCTGTGCTAGCCCTGCAATAGACTGGTGAACTGTCCAGGGTATACCCTGCCACTCACCCTATGAAAGGTGGTATAGGCTCAAGCCCCCCCATGATCCCTGAATTGATCAAGCAATTAAGAAAATGGATGGATGGATTTTTGCAGTAGCAACCACTGACCAGGTAGCTGTAGGTAATCCATTCAGACAAAAAACAAGAGAAGGGATTTTACAACTCTGGCAAGTTATCACAGTAGACTTACACAATTCACGAGTGATGTTCCGGAAATGTGGGAATTTGCCAATCCGGTGCATCACATTGTTCTGTGCTAAAAGTTGAACCAGGGTCATTCTTTCTTTGCCTTAATGAGCCCTATTGAATCATTATTGCAATAAATGAGAAGTATTTACATATAGTTCTAGCACTGATCTGAACATGGACTCGAAAGGTTAAAGGATTAGTACCACAAGTTTATTTCAGTTTATTTGTAGAGTACTTTTGAAACACTAAGGGAATGCAAAGTACTTTATCAAGGAAATAAATCCACAATAGAAAGACAACACAAATGACAATGAAAGGTAATGGATTGAAAAAAACCTTTTGAACCAAGAGTGTAATGCATGTGTGTAAGGGGCATCACGTGAAGCCTGTAAAACATATGCAGAGGTTACAAAGAAAGACTTTCTTTAATCCTGTTGCTTATTTTAGCTTGTGACCACTGCTACTCTTTAACAAGGCAGCATGTTTGTCTTTGGCATAGTCCGTACTGTCAAATATGTTTTATCACATCAAGCAACTCTGTTTGCTTTTTCCCTGTAAATAGCTGTATATATAACTCTTTGGAAGTCCGTTAAGTCTCTCATGTTGATTTAAAGCCTCTTAGGTCGAGGTGCTTATTGAAAGACACTTTGACAATAGTGCAGACTATCCTCTATGTGATCTGAGCCACCCTTGAAAGAGCAGTTGTACATTTAAGTACAAGCAGTTTTTTTAAGTGTTGAAATCATTTAGTCTATTTCCATATGTGTTCATTTTTTCAACTACCAAACAAACAATATATTAAAAAAATGGAGACTTTATGGATTTGTGCAACAAGACAAATGTCTTTCACAGAAATGCTAAATCATTAAGAGGATTCTTTAACCACCCTGCCTCCTCATTATACTGACTCATGTGAAAGCAGTCTCAAACAGTTACATGTGGTTCTCCTTTGTTTCTTCTTTTTGTCACGTCCTCATTTAGGATAGAGTAATGATATCTTCAACGCCTGTGTGTAAGGGGGGGGTTCCTCTCTGCAACACTCACCACTACAGCTTTTTCACACCACAAAGACCTCTTTCCTTTGTCTGCTTTAACAAAGAGAAGCCAAAGCAGAAGACAGGCCATTATGGATTGCTTCCTCTTTCTCCGGCCACAGAGATAAATGACAGGGATAAACATGCTCACACAAACACACACACAGAATTTCTAGCCTCTATTGTCTTTGTCTATACACTCGTAGGTCCTGTTGTTCCATGACTCATTTTGTTTTCATGCGCTGCTTTGCATGCATCTGACAGTTGGTCAAACTAGATTTTGCACTTCCAACAGTGAAAACATCACTTGCAACACAACTGATGCTCTCATAATTACTTTGAGTGGTTTCCCTAATGTCAGCATCCTTCACTTCTCATTAGCCCAGGATTGGTCTGATCCGGGGGGTTTTAGCGCAAAAGCTTAAAGATTTTTGGAACGTTCTTAACTGTGAACCTCGAGCCTTTGAAGCCTGTGACCTCCGCGTCCTGGGGTCACAAGGATTTTGCCCCAGTGTCACAGTAAAACTAGACACCTACCCCCAGCCAGACTTCCTCAGGGAGGCTCAGCTGCATTGTAAACCAGAAGATGCAAAAAAGGCAAACTATAGCAGGTTTATAGACAGGTCACACACCCAATAAGCAAATATAGATGAAGAAAGCTCTCCGATCAGACCTTCAACTAAGACACTCACAAATAAACTGTAGGAAGGACATGGAGAGAAAGGTGCCGGTTCTCTTCCACCTGCCCACTGCACTGCTAACCCATCTCTTGTGAATCAAACAAGCTTCGTCTTATACAGGAGAAAACCAGTCACCCTTCTTTACCCCTGCAGCTCCACTAGTTTCCGTTTATTATGCTAATGTATTTTATCTGCTGCTTCCCCAACTCTCCTAATTAATCTCAAAGTAAAAGCAGTAAGCACATTTGTCAGACACTGCTTCGGGGGCAAGGAGGTGCGGTTGGGAGGAGCAGTCACCTCATCCCTTCTTGAAAACCCTCCACCTGCCGTTCTCTCTAATCTTATGAACCTAAAAATTAAGCTGGAAACATTAAAGTATAAAATCAAATGAAAAGAAGTGGAAAATCCCCCGACTTTTATCATTTTAATTGCTTTCAAGTTTCTTCTCCTTGCTGCACTCTAATTAAAACAACTTAGAGGAGGAAAAATAAGAGGTGAGAAGAGAAATGGAGCTCTGCATGTAAAGAGAGAAGGAAGGGGATGATAGGGAGGGGAGAGATGAAAGGTGAGGAGAAGGACAGTTTGTTTTAAGCTCCACCTGAGGGCTGGAGCAGTTTAACGTGAAGGACAGTATATTTGTGTGTGTGCATGCAGGGTAAAAGGGAGCAAGGGGGCAAAGGTCAAAAGTCTGGCAGACAGGAAATTTGCCACACCTGAGGATTTATGCATAAAGGCTACTTGAAGAACTCAAAGCACCACATCTGTCCATGGAACACATCCATTTAAGACCCAAGTAATTAAAAAGCTTTTGTTTGAAATTTTATACATTACTAGTTCTGAAGAAAAAAAAAACTGGCATGTTCCTACTTAATAAAAGATCACAAGTTGACCTTAAGTGAGGAGACCAATCACATGTCTTGAGCTACAGTAGTTCTTTGTTTATCCTTTATTCTTACAACCACTTTCATTCATTCTGCAGTTCATCTTCATAACAAGCTTATTCCCTCCCCCCTAACCTATTTCTCTTTCTTTCCACCACCCCCATCGCTCTCTGGTAACACAGTTGGGCTCTGCTCAGCCTTCATTCATTTCTTTCTGTCAACGTGCCAGGAACCAAAATTCTTCTCCAGCTCTGCGACAGGACAAAGACAGCAGCGTCTCACCAAATTACTCACACTGAAACGAGATGCTTCAGAAATTCCCGCAGATGTAAAAATACTCAATTGATCTTCTCATTTTACTACACGTTGCGGCTCATACATCCTGATAAAACAGAAATTCGTGTTCAGGATGGGTTTGTACATCAGCAGTGTGGTGTCCTTCACAAAGCTCACAACATCTCATCCTGTGTAGGGCTACAAGTATAATCAAAGGGAGTCAGTTAATGTCTCAAAGACAAAGACACCCTAAATTGTGCAATGTTCTGTGCATTTTTACAACAGGACATGTTCTTGTTTATATTTTTTCCCCGTACCATACCCTGCTGACATTAAGCACTACACAGATTATGATGGAGTTTTAGCTATTTTTCAGTTTTCCACTTGTTATTTAGTCATCCACTGAAATGCATTTGAAGAAACAGAAACTAGACCACATTAACTAGTGCTCAGTCAGAGATTGTATTTTCTGTATGCTTTAAGCCTCAAGTGCATTTTTTCTGCCTACATGTGTAAACACACCTTGTTTTACCCATGGTGAAGAAATTTCACAATTTCATTCACAAGCATTTTTTCTGTGCCAAAGCTTAGGACGACCTAATAGAATATTTCACTGTCCCAGAGCAAAACAATATCCCTACACCACACCTTCACCTACAGAATGATAAATTTACATTTTCAACACTGTTAGCAGGAAACAGAGTAGAAGTATAGCCAGCTATATTTATGCGCCCAAAGTCTTTCCTTTGGACAAACACGTCACACTCAGCGCATTCAACAGTCAGTGTATAAATAACAGGCTGCAAGCTCAGTTCAACTGATTACTTGAAAATTTCTCCTCAAATGAAACAGATCATTGCAGTGTAGGAGGAGTTTAAGAGAAGAAGCAGGAGAAATTTTAAGATATTTCAGACCTACCTGTCAGCATCTCCCTGTCCTGTCGACGCATTTCGATGGAGCGTCTCTCGAACGGCGGCCATGCTGTCGGGAAGGCGGTTAAGGCGCCGAGTGTACAGACCCAAACCACCATCAGTCATGTAGCTGGAAAGCACAACAAAATGTATTAGATATAAGCAACATAAAACAACTCTGAGATACACAATTACAGGACTCAGAGAGGACGATTTGAAGTTGTGCGGTACCACTTTGTTTTAGACAGCGGGCCGAGTTAACAGACACTTGTCTTCTTGTCGAAGCTGCTTTTGTTATATATGTCTTTCTGAGCAGGAACCCACATCCATGTAGTTTTCTGTCTGAGGCGAAGCTCTCATCAATCAGGGTTAAACAGAGCAAAAAGCTCCCACATCAACACTGGAGACAGCAAACTAACTGAAGAGACATTTCTCTCATGTGGCCAGTGTTAAACAACAGCAACCTTGAGAAGAAGGGACTGCTCAGTAGACAGTTTGCTCTTTATGTCTACAGGAAGCACACTGCAATTCATCACCAATACAGAGTCCATCAGTGCTCCAGGCTCGAATATTATGATTGACTGAGTAACTAAGCACTAAAAGAAGCTAAAAATACTCGCACTGTATTTATAAGTGCAGGCTAAGCAGGGCATTCACTTCATTTCGTAACGGAAAATTATATTTGAAGGGACTCAATTTATTGCTTGTTGGCCTCGGAGGCTGAGTTAGAAGCAGTTACAGCCTGAAGCTAATGCTGAGGCCATGAACACTTATATAAACATTCCAATTCAAACTAAAACAACACTAACTAATTCCTCAAATATTTACCTGTGGAGGAGCTTCCTAATGGAACTAAATATTGACTCATTTAACCCAGGTGCAATTTAATGAGATGCTTTCTGGTTTAACGTTGAGGCTGAACCATTCAAATGGTGAATGCTTTCTGTGAGGGACTGTGATGATTCTGTGTATGCAGTGAAGTGAGTAGAAAAATAAGCCTAGCGAGAGCACGACCACTAAAACAGTTATGTGTTATCTCAATGTGGATCTCAGTAAGAGGGAACCCTGCACGCACAGACAAATGCGCATTTGTACCTAAATGTGTATACAGTACACACACAGTGTAGTGTTTCATACAGACAGAGCTTCTTTGTATAATGTGTAGTCAAATAGAATCAGCATGAGAGCACAAAAATACAAATGTGTTTCAGTAGCAAACCTGAGAAGTATCAAATATTAAACTTTTTCAACTAGAACATAGTGCATTATACAAGCTGAGGATACTTCTTTGGGTTATCTGGTAATAATATACTAACCAAGGCCAAGAGTCTAAACTAAATATGTACTAAACGTTTAGCATTTTGTTACCAAAGACATCCAGAAGAAGGATTACCCTGATCTTGACCAAGACCTTAAAATCTAAACTACCTTTATGGGCTAAGTGTTTATCAGTAATTACTACAATGGTAAAGGTAAAGGTTTAAGGTAAAGTATTTAGGTATATAGTGTAGAGCCTGACGGATACATCAGCTGATATTAACTATATGCTGATACATCGGTATCGGCATTTATAATAGCCGATAAATTCAAATTTTTAAAAAGTAAAGAAGAAACAGGAGAAACACCCTTCAACCTTGTTATGTCTGTTGATGTTACATAGTTTTTCACTAGAGGGAACTCTGCAATTTCCCTGCTGGTAACACGTGTTTGAAAAGCCACAAACACAAACAACCACTAACAACCAGCTGATCCGAGCAGAGTTGGCCAGAGCATAAACAAATAATTCACAACCTGTAACAGCAAAACAAGTTAATTTAGTTAGGGAACTCTGTCTATGTTTTGTGTGTCTGAAACAAAAACAAAAATATCGTCTGATATATCAGATTTTAAAATCACCAAATATCTGTATTGGTCTTCCATTGAGCTCTAATATAGTGGTACACAAGCCATACCTTGCAACTTAGCACTTCAGCCTCTCATCCAGATATGGTAACTTCTGGCTCCAAAAAAAAAAAAAACAACGTGACATTGGCCACAGAGTTATTCTAGTTTTATATTTTCTCATTAGTTTTTATTTTTATTTCGTTTTGACTTTTTGTTCTTAATACAATTTAGTTTCAGTTAGTTCCCAGAGTGGGTTTGCTCATTTCAGTTGAGTTTTTATTGTGTGAAAATGTTTAGTTTTAGTTTAGTTTTTATTAGTTTCACTGTTAGTTTTAGTATTTTTAAGTATTATTGTATTCAGGGCAGATACCAGAGGCGAGATTTAGGAAAATCAATATGGATATTACAATATAAAAAGAACTTTGTGAAAGCAGTTGATTCACAGTCTTATAGACATCCAAAGTCTCAATGAACATGTCCATCAAAGCCTCATCAGGGAAGCTGTGATAACAATTTTTACTAAATTAACAAATACTGAAACTAAGGATATTTCCTCTATATTTTTATTTTATTTTAGTTAGTTTTCCAAGTTCACAAAATCGTTTCAGTTAGTTTTGATTTTTTTCAAAAGTCTAGTTTTTATTTTTATTTTAGTTAACTAAAATGTTTTTTCACATCTAGTTTTAGTTTTTAGTTTAGTTTTAGTTAACTATAATAACCTTGGTGTTAACCGTATGATAAAT
>VUQI01003303.1:1251-15301 GCA_015106735.1 Paratilapia polleni | reverse complement strand
AGGCAGGTCCTATTTAAGTGATTTCTTGATTGAGAACAGGTGTGGCAGTAATCAGGCCTGTGTGTGGCTAGAGAAATTGAACTCAGCTTTCCAAAGATGTGATCAACCACAGTTAATTGATGATTGTTTTTTTCTTTTTTTGGGGGGGGGATCACTTTTTCCACACAGGGCCATGTAGGTTTGGATTTTTTTTCCCTTAATAATAAAAACCTTCATTTAAAAACTGCATTTTGTGTTTACATGTGTTATCTTTGACTAATATTTAAATTTGTTTGATGATCTGAAACATTTAAGTGTGACAAGCATGCAAAATAAAAAAAGAAATCAGGAAGGGGACAAACACTTTTTCACACCACTGTAAAAGCAAGACTGACGAGTACCTATGTCATTTTGCAGTTAAATCGCCGTCCTGCAGCAACTACATCACTGATAGTGGAGGAATATCTGAATTTCTGTTGCAAATCTATGAGGTTCTGGAGGGGCTCTGAATGTAAGTAGTTAATGTGAATTTTCGTTTAATGTGGATTTCTGTGAATTTCTGTGTATAACACAGCCATTGGGGGGCCACAAACCAGTGTACTCCTAGTACTGGTCCCAAGCCCCAATAAATGGAGAAGGTTGCATCAGGAAGGGCATCTGGTGTAAAATTTTTGCCAAATCAAACATGTAGATCAATAAGATTTCCATACTGGATCAGTTGGGGCCCGGGTTAACAATGACCGCCTCCGGTGCTGTTGGCCAGCAGGATGCCCGTGGAAACTGTGCTACTATTTGCCAAAGACAGAGGAGGAGGAGAGGGGGAAGGCATGTTCAGAGGCAGCGATAGAGAAGGAAAGGCAGGAGTGTGGAGGTGAGAGTAGGGACTTTAAATGTAGGGACTATGACTGGTAAAGGGAGAAAGCTGGCTGATATAATGTAGAGAAGCAAGGTAGATTGTGTGTGCGAGAGACCAAATGGAAGGGAAGTGAGTCTAGGAACATTGGAGGTGGATTCAAACTTTTCTACCATGGTGTAGACAGGAAGCAAAATGGAGTATAAGTAATCTTGAAGGAAGAGTATTTAAACAGTATTGTGGAGGTGAAGAGAGTGTCAGACAGGATCATGAGTTTTAAGCTGGAAATCGAAGCAGTGATGTTGAATGTTGTCAGTGTGTATGCTCCACAAATTGGATGTCACTAATTGGATGAAGCGAAAAAGGAATTCTGGAGTAAGCTGGATGAAGTGGTAGAGAGTGTTCCCAGAGGGGAGAGAGTGGTGATTGGAGTGGACTTCAGTGGACATGTAGGTGAAGGGAAAGGAGATGATGAGGAGAAGTTGGGTAGGTATGGTGTTAAGGAGAGGAATGTTGAAGGACACATAGTAATGGATTTCACAAAAAGAATGGGAATGGCTGTGGTGAACATGTAATTCAAGAAGAGGGAGGGACTGAGGGTGACATATAAGAGTGGTGTACAAGTGGACTATATCTTATGCAGAAGGTGGTGCCAGGTGGTGTCAGGGGAGAATATACCTAGACAGCACTGGCTGGTAGTCTGTAGAATGACTTTTGAAATCAAGAAGAGGAAGCAAGTGAAGGCTGAAGCAAGGATTAAATGGTGGAAATTGAAGAAGGAAGAATTTTGAGTTCAGGGAGGAATTGAGACAGGCTATGGGTAGAAGGGGAGAATTAACAGATGACTTGGAAAGTACAGCTGAAGTGGTGAGGGAAGCTGCCAAGAAGGTATTTGGTATATCCTCTGGACAGAGGAAGAAGACAAGGAGACTTGGAGGTGGAATGAGGAAGCACAGAAAAGTATTCAAAGGAAGAGGTTAGCAAGGAAAAAGTGGGATAGTCAGGGAGATGGATAAAGTAGACAGGAGTACTTGGAGTCTAGGTGTATAGCAATGAGGGAGAAGGTAAAGGAAATAGTGAGCTGTGTGTGAGGCTGGATACTAAGGAAGGAGAAAAGGACTTGTATTGATTGACTAGACAGAGAGACTGAGCTGGAAAGGATGTGCAGCAGGTTAGGGCGATTAAAGATAGAGATGGAAATGTACTAATGAGTGAAGCGTTTGTTGAGAAGATGGAAGGAGTACTTTGAGGAGCTGATGAATGAAGAAAATGAGAGAGAGGAAGATGGATGGAGGAAAGTTAGTGAATCAGGAAGTGCAGAGAATTAGTAAGGAGGAAGTGTGGGACCTATGAAGAGGATGGAGAGAGGAAAGACGATTGGTACAGATGACATATCTGTGGAGGTATGGAGATGTCTAGGTGAGAGGGCAGTGGACTTTTTGACCAGATTGTTTAATACAATCTTGGAAGATTAGTAGATGCCAGAAGAATGGAGAAGAGTATTGGTACCAATTTTCAAGAACAAGGGTGATGTTCAGAGCTGTAGTAACTACAGAGAGATAAAGTTGATGAGCATACCATGAAGCTATGTGAAAGAGTTGTTACCTGGGGTCAACTATCTAAAGCAACAAACAGTGCACAAGAGAGGTGAAGAAGAGGGTGCAGGCAGGGTGGAGCAGGTGGAGACAAATGTCAGGGGTGATTTGTGACAGAAGATGTTAAGATTTTTCTTGGAAGTGACCAGAATGGACGGATTAGAAATTAGTATATCAGAGTGACACCTCAGGTTCAGCAGTTTGAAGGCAAAGTAAGAGAGGCAAGGCTGAGAGAGTTTGGACATGTGCAGGGGAGGGATAGTGGATACATTGGACAAAGAATGTTGAAGATGGAGCTGCCAGGCAGGAGGAAAAGAGGAAGACTACAGAGAAGATTCATGGATGCAGTGAAGGAAGACATGCAGAGTGTTGGTGTGACAGAAGAGAATGCTTGGGGTAGGATGAGATGGAGGTACAGTGCTGTGAAAAAGTATTTGCCCACTTGCCCCCTTCCTGATTTCTTAGTCTTTTGCGTATTTGTCACAATTTAATATTAAAATTTGTTTGATGATCTGAAACATTTGTCAAAGATAACCTGAGTAAATGCAAAATGCAGTTTTTAAATGATATCCAAACCTACCTGGCCCTCTGTAAAAAAAAATAATTGCCTAAACCTAATAACTGGTTGTGTTTTACTGATTTTTCACACTTAATCGCTGTATTATCACAAACAGATTGCATGTAATTGCCAACCTGACCCCATTCAATCACTAACTGATAAATGGTAAATCGACTGAGTACTCAAACTGAGTACACAAGCGCTATATAAGTACCAAAGCGCTTTATATTACATGCCACATTCACCCAGTCACACGCATATTCATACAGCGCTTTTATCTGCATTTAAGCGCTTAGTTAACATTCACACACACTACCACTCCGATGAATGCATCAGGGGCAATACATTCATCGGGGGCAATTTCAGTATCTTGCCCAAGGATACTTCGGCATGCAGACTAGGGGGGCCAGGGATCAAACCACTGACCTCCCGATTAGCAGATGACCCACTCTACCTCCTGAGCCGCAGCCACCCCATAGCCGATAGCAAGGAAAAGGCGTCAGTTTCCTCTCAGTATGCTGTCTTGACACACCAAAGACATTTTGAAGACAGCAACTGGCCTTCAAAGCAACCATTTCAAAGACAATGAGATCATTGTTCATTGTCTAGTTGTCAAGTTCATTGCACACAGTAACAATAACTTTTGTCATGCCAACTTAGGTTGTTTTCCCTAGTGTGACTGTAGCATTAAGGTTTGGAACACCAAGTTGATGTTTGAGGTTGAAGAGCCAGCACTGGTGAGGGTTAGGATGAATGCTGTCCTGGCATTTGTGAATACATGGCAGAAGATGCCAAGGAAGAATATCGTTTGTGGATTTAAGTAGTTGGCATTTTGAAAAGGAAATGTTTAATCATTTCATTCTTTCCTTTAGCTCTTACTTACTTCAGGATAAAAGCGGCATCTTTGTTATCTGAAAAAGTTAAGGCCATTAATAATTGCCATCTAAATTAATAATGGTATTAAGGTATAATCTCTTTTTTACAACTTCTCTGACATTTATCTACTTACACTTCTTTTTAACTACTGTGGTACCTTATATTTCCACTGGCATAATAATAAAAACACAAAAACACATTGTGTTCATCATGAACAACTTGTGTTGTATATTTTGATTATTAGATAATTAATTAATTATCTTTAAATTAAAGATTTTTAGGGTTTAGGCCTTTTTTTTTTCTTATGAATTTGAGAGACATCCCATTCTTAATCCATATGATTTAATATGATGCCGGCCCACCCTTTGCAGCTATAACAGCTTCAACTCTTCTGGGAAGGCTTTCCACAAGGTTTAGGAGGGTGTTTATGGGAATCTTTGACCATTCCTCCAGAAGCGCATTTGTGAGGTCAGACACTGATGTTGGATGAGAAGGCCTGGCTCGCAGTCTCCGCTCTAATTCATCCCAAAGGTGTTCTATTGGGTTGAGGTCAGGACTCTGGTGTGGAAGAACTTGACTGGCCTGCACAGAGTCGCTCATCCATGTCTTTATGGACCTTGCTTTGTGCACTGGTGTGCAGTCATGTTGGAACAGGAAGGGGCCATCCCCAAACTGTTCCCACAAAGTTGGGAGCATGAAATTGTCCAAAATGTCTTGGTATGCTGAAGCATTAAGAGTTCCTTTCACTGGAACTAAGGGGCCGAGCCCAACTCCTGAAAAACAACCCCACAGCCTAATCCCCCCTCCACCAAACTTTACACTTGGCACAATGCAGTCAGACAAGTACTGTTCTCCTGGCAACTGCCAATGCACAGGTGGCATCCTATCACGGTACCACGCTGGAATTCACTGAGCTCCTGAGAGCGACTCATTCTTTCACAAATGATTTTAGTGGCAGTCTGCATGCCTAGGTGCTTAATTCTATACACCTGTGGCCATGGAAGTGATTGGAACACCTGAATTCAATGATTTGGATGGGTGAGTGAATACTTTTGGCAATATAGTGTATGTATGTATGTATTTATGTATGTATGTATGCATGTTTGTATGTTCCCTAACACAACTGGACCAATCTTGATGAAACTTTGCATAAACATTGCCTAGGGCACTGTGAGTGCCAACATCTATATGGTGTATAGAAATACTTTATACAAATCCCACAATTGTATATATATGTACATTTGACAGTAGCGCATGCTACGTTTGTTTATTTTGTGCATGTTCTACATCAGTTTGCTACGTATTTTCACGGTCAGCGCAATTTTTTAATCTTCCCAGTGCAGCTGAGTGCTGATTATCGATCAAGTTATCAAAATACTATACCACTATAAAAGCACTTAAAGTCTACAAAATGGCTTCTTCACAGTTATTGTTTATTGACCTAACACCAAAGCAAAGACCCACGTGTAGCGCGGGGATTTGCTAGTTACATTAAATCAGCATGAAAGGAGTAGGCAAAGAGTTCTGTTAGTTGACACTATTTAAAAGAATGTGAGTTTCTTACATGCAATGTTATTGAATTTGGAATTTTAGAAATAAATACCTCCTGCCTCACTGGCAGGAGGTATTTTGGCTGGCAAAAGTTGGTAATATTTATTTGTTAACAGAATAAACATCCAAAGTAAGACAAATGTAATTAAAATTTCTCAAATTTGACAAAAAAAAGACAAAAAGTTCTACAAAATGTCATATTTTTCAGCCAACATCTAAAATAAATGATTGATCACTAAAGCCAGATGTTTCTCATCATGCCCTGAGGATGTTTAGTCAGCGTAGATCAACTACAGCACCTAGCTCTGAAACCTGTAACCACCCTGATCTTGTAATGTATCAATATGTAGATCTTTGCTTGATATAAGCAAGAGCAAGGAGCAAGTTGGATTGAACTGCGCAGTGATCATCGCTTATACAGCTTATACTACACTGTTTACGTACTTCTGTGCTGGTAGACTAACACAAAATGTCTGTCACACACAAGAGACTGAGACAAGCAAGTGTTATAGACTGAAGCTGCACACCACTTTAAGGGTGTCCTCCTTCGTGCATCTACACATCAAGAGTTCATCCTCATTGTTCTTTACCCAGCTATTTTTTCCCCAAAAAAACAGTTAAAGCATATTTTCAATTGTATAGTGGTGGGGCCTTAAGGAAGGTAAGCTGAGACATTGGTCGGTAGTCTACCACACTGGGTCAAGCCAATACCCATACGGCACTGTGCCTGAATGCAGCTACCAACTCCATATTGCCTCCAATTCAGGGAACAAATGTATTAGACCTACTAATTTATGTATTGATGAGGTGCTCATGATTTCTGTGCTTACAGTTGTGGTCAGAAGTTTACATACACTTGTCATGGGCATGAATATCATGGTAATTTGGGGCTTCTAATGATTCCTTTAAACTGTTCTTTTTCCAGGGTGGGATGATTGCAGAGCATAAATCTTTAATGGCTTTAAAAAAACAAGAATTGGGTGCACAAGTTTGAATTTTGGATTTTCCATAATCCACACAGGGTCAAAATTTTACATGCAGGCTCAAATATATACAGGCTTTTAGGCTTTTAAGCATAGTCCATAAAATTTCAATAGGGTTGAGGTTGGGGCTTTGGGAAGGCCATACCAGAAGCTTAATGTTTGCCTGCTTTATCCATTCCAAAACCAATTTTGATGTGTGTTTGGGATCATTGCAATATTAGAATACCAAACCATGTCCAAGTTTTAACCACCTACCTGTTGACTTGAGGTGAATTTGAAGAATTTGGAGGTTGTCCTCCTTCATTATTCCATCCACTTTGTGTAATGTACCAGTACCACTGGCAACAAAACAGCCCCAGGGCATAATGCTACCACCACCATGTTTAACAGCTGGTACAGTGTTCTTAGGTTTGAAAGCCTCATCTTTACTCCTCCGAACATACCTCTTGTCATTATGGCCAAATAGCTCAATCTAACAATAAAACCTCTTTCTCCAGAAGACATTTGGCTTGTCCATTTGGGCAACTACAAATTTCAGCCGAGCTTGAAGGTGTCGATTTTGGAGCAGGTGCTTCTTTCTTGGTCAGCACCCTCTTAGTCCATGGCAATGTAAAACTCGCTTCACTGTGGACAATGAGGCTGGTGTTCCATCAGTTTCCAGTTTATGGCAGGCTTGAGCCTTGGTGGTTCCTGGGTTATTCCTGAACATCCTAACCAATTTCCTCTCATCTGAGGGTGACAATTTGGGTCTTCTTCCAGACCTTGGCAAAGTGGTAACACATCTGAATAACTTGTACAGTTTGAACTGATGATCTTGGAATCTGCAGTTGTTTAGAAATGGCTCAAAGAGACCTTCCCAAATGGCTTAAATCTACAATTCTCATTAGAACAATGGGAAAGTCCAAGGAACTCAGTGAAGATCTAAGAAGGAGAATTGTAGATTTACGCTGTCAAAGAAATCCTTTGTATGCTGTCAAAGAGAAACTACCAGTTGTAGTCAATCATATGATCACAACAAGTTAATAGGCCTTGGCCTTGTCAAATTAAGACATTGTAGAACCTTCAGCACTACTTATTAGAAGATTTAAGTGAATGTATGTATACATAATTTTGACCCTGTGTGAATTAGAGAAAATCCAAAATAAATTCAAACTTGTGCACCCAATTCTTTTTTTTTTAAAGTCATTAAAGATGTATGTTGTATTGTATGTCATTCCACCCTGGAAAAAGAACAGTTCAAAGAAATCATTAAAAGCCCCAAATTACAATGACATTTATGCCCATGATGAGTATATGTAAACTTCTGACCACAACTGTAAGCTGAGTCTCAACATTGACCTGCTGTTGAAGGCCTAAGATACTTTGAAGCTAGCTGTACACATGATACACTGAACACATTGTATGGAAAAATCAGGAAACATGGAGACAGGTCTGGAAAGTGAAGCCAATGTTGATGTACCTTAAACCTGCATCCTTTCCAATGGCAAGCGGGCAGAGAATCCTGTGGCTGTAAAAAGAAGAATGGTTGCATAGAAGACTAGGGTAAAGTGGTGCTTGGCTTCCTTGCTTTATGACCTCAGGAAACACTTTCATAATGAGTTAATGGTCTCAGTAGCTAGTTTTTAAGTCTTATTGAATATAATATGAAGATCATTTTAGAAATTATCGTCAAAATTAGTTCAAACTGTGATAAAATAGGATATGCTTTACCATGTGATTGACAAATCGCTAGCCTGTGTGTGTGCAGTATCCCTTGGTTTCTCATTCAGATCTGCTGCTCAATAGTCATGTCTGGTTTCAAAACTTAAAGGTGGCCACAATGAAAACTCTTAGGTGTTATATACAGTCTATGCACACAACCAATACCAGAATCTTTACATGAAGTCAGCAACCCATGTGTCCTTGTTTACACGATGGTAAATAAGGCGCTCCAATAGTCAGGGTGTCACGGTGGTGGAGTGGCCCCCTGCTATGGGTTTTTAGACTCCATACATTCCTACTGGGCTATTTCTTTAGTCCCACAAATTAATGCAAATAAATAAAATGGTGTGGACATCAATGAAAGATGAATGAATGATTTTCATTTTGGTTTCTGCTCTGGGGAACATATTATCAGAACTCAGTGTTTCTTAAATCTAGCTACACTGATGACTGAGTCATGGCGTCTGGACACAGCTATTATCGACTTGGCTTCAGGCCCATTATGCACTTCCAGAATGTTTTGATTTGGAAGCCTGGGACAGTTGTGTGCACGCACCCCACTGTAACTCTTGAAGTGATGTCAGCGTGTGCATCAGGTATGAGTAACTCATAGTTACTCATGCCTGCTGTTATATGACCCGTCTGCCTTTGCAGTTTTATGTCTGACATGACATTCTGTATGTAGCCTGCTTTGGGAAACTGAAAATGTCAGATACAAGTGTAATAAATATTTTAATGTTCAGTGGAACAGTTGAATCCGTCTTTAATGTGTACATACAAGTGCAGTTAAATTAAATATGAACCTGAGGGAAGCTGCTCTGGCAGCTCAGCAACTCAGATGTGAGGATACTGGTTTGAACTCAGCTCTTGACCTCCGTTCCACCCCCACAATGTGTACAATCTAATTAAGCAAATATTCTGGAAAACATTCACCTTGCGACTCCATGTTTGGTGTTGCACTGTAATATGTTACAGACAGTGATGTCCGCAGCAAATGCAACTAATTACAGTGTCTCGTGTCAGTGAATAGAGTGCGTGCATCCCAATAGCTGCCATGATGTTTTTCCTGTGTGGTGTAATAGCTCCTGCTGCTGCTAACAGAGATGAGAGTGTCAACAGGCTTCAGCCTGCACATGCTGATAATTATTATTCTCTGGTAGCAACTGTATCAACACACACAGACACACTGACAGATACTTGTCTTTGATCTCACACACATAAACTTTGATATATTCACATGCATTGGCATATAGCTATGCTAATTTGAAGATATCAGACTGATTTTTAAGCAGAACCCCTCCCTCCCTCCCCTTCCCCTCAGATATTTCACATATAACAGTGTTGTACTGTCATTTTTGGTGCAGTATATTATCTTTTTAGACATACAGCTACATATCTAGTCATGCCTAATTAATATCACACCATCGCTATTTACTGATGTACAGCAAATCACTTTGGTCATTTAAATATGAAGTTTCGTGCCCCTGTTCAGTTTGGGTGTCAAAGCAAAACAAAACAAGAAACACTTGTTTTGTAAGTATTGTTGCAAACAAGGTTTTACTTACATATAGACTGGTTACACCATGTGAGAGCATGGTCCACATTGCCAGCAATAAGTCAGACCCTTTCCCCGTTGGTGTTCACCAGGGCTGCCCTTTGTCAGCAATTCTGCTAATAGTTTTTATGGACAGAATTTCTAGGCATAGCCAAATTTCAGAGGGTTTCCAATTTTTGCAGATGATGTGGTTCTCTTGGCGTTATCAGGTGGTGACCTCCAGTTCATACTGGGGCGGTTTACAGCCTAGTTTGAAGCAGCCAGAATGAGAAATAGCTCCTCCAAGTCCAAGGCTATGCTTCTCAGCTGGAAAAGGGTGGAGTACCCACAGTTCAGGGACAAGTTGCTGTGCCAAATGGAGGAGTTTAAGTATCTTGCGGTCTTGTAGACGAGTTAGGGGAGAGTGGAGCAGGAGATTGACATACAGATTGGTACAGCATCCGTCCCAGAGAGAGCTGAGTGTGAGTGTGCCAATTTACAGTTGATCTGTGTTCCTACCCTCACCTATGGCCACAAGCTGTGGGTAGAGACCAAAAGAATGAGATTGCGGCAACAAGCGGCGGATGTGAGCTTCCTCTGAAGGGTGGGTGGGCTCAGCCTTAGACATAGGGCGAGGAGCTTGGTCATTTGGGAAGAGCTCCAATTGGAGCCACTACTCTTCCACATCAAAAGGAGCCAGTTAAGGTGATTCTGGCATCTGACCAGGATTCCTCCCGGGCGCCTCCTAAGTGAGGTGTTTCAGGCATGTCTTACCAGGAGGAGGTCCCAGACATACTATAAGACATGCTGGAGACATGCTTTCGGCTGGCTTGGGAACACCTTGGTGTTCCCCTCAGAGGAAGTGGAGGTCTGGGCTTCTCTGCTTAGACTGGTGTATCCATGACCCTGACCTGGATAAGTGACAGAAAATGGATGAATGGATGGATGGCACCAGAACCACACATATGGTCAAGAGGGTTTGAGCTAGCTAAGGTGAAGACTAGCAGACCCCTGGCAGCTTGTTCCTCAAAGCAGTTGTGCTTCTAATAATACATCACTTTAAAAGTTCATGCAATTTAAATGGGTGAGTTATGTAAAAGCTCAGCCCTCCTGTCATTGCCCTGAAGGGGAAAATTAGCTACCAAGACAAAAAAAAACCCCAAAAACATTGAAACACCTTTTGTACCTGGTTGTTTATTACTGTTCTAAAGATGAGACATTTTATCATGGGGATCTATGGAGTTTGTCTCACTTTTGGAGCCAGCTTCAAGTCGCCAATACATGTACTGCAGTTTTTGGCACTTAATGTTGGCATCATCTTTCAGCTCCAGAGGCTGCCACTTGGTCTAACTCTCAAGTTAACATTAACTTTGATTTAACCAAGAAGTGAAACTAGAATTTAGTGACCTGGACCCAGATAGGCAGCATTAACCTTGCTTGTTTTTCGATGACAATACAAACCAGAGAAATCTCATGCAAGCACAGGGAGAACATCAAAACTGCACCATCAAGAGTTAATGTTAACCACTGTGGCTCCATACATTCATGATCGTGAGGTAGCTTGTTTGCGCCTCTCATTTATTCATTGATTCGCCTAATGAGTCAGCACTTCAGCTCTGCCTGCCTCATTAAACTGTTTTCTTGATTGCAGGCATAAAGCTTCAGTTCCAGAAAGTTTCCAGCCAATCTGATCATAGACCTCACATGCATTTCTTGCTCTTGCTGCCCATAGGAAAGCAGCTTTCAAGTCACATTTGATGAGACAAATTGACAAACGAAAAGTATAAGTCTGTGCAGGGAGCGAAGTTAATGTGATAGAATAATTCCTGTGGGGAGTTTATCTGCCATAAATGAAGAATCCAAGAATATCCGACCTCCGTTGTTCATAACTGTGGTCACTGTAATGAAGGACACATTTATGAATAGCATTTACTAAGCCTCCCCAACACCGTGAATAGTATTTATCGGGAAATTTCACTATTATATTTTTTTTCCTAAGCAAACAACAATTATGTCACAAACAAAACCTCTAAGTAATAGAATCCTCCCAAAACATTTTATAACCATCAGTCATAATGAGATGTTCAATGTACTTTATAAAACTCCCACAGAGGGTGATATCAGACTTGTAGAAGGAAGTGTCCTAAAGGCAATTTTATGCAGGAGAAAAAAGAGTCATACTCAATCTGCCCTTTCAGTTTTGGATTTTTTAAAATTGTTGAAGTGAGAATATTTTTTAATTTTTCATGTGAGCCTAAGCTTTAACAAAATGGTTTAAATGCTGTTCAAAGTAATTGTACAAAAGACTGTGGGAAGTATACTTATAAAGTTCTGACAGCCTTGTTTTATCTTATAGCTTTTTCCAGTGTACACTCAGAACTATTTCTTCATTCTTTCTCAAGGTTCACCTTCTTTACTTCTCTCCCTGTGTATTCTTTCACTGAGTTTTGTGTTTTTTCTTGCAATTTTTTAGGTGCCAGGTGTTCAATGGTTAGTATACATAGAACTTTTCATAATGACATTTTCTGCAGAAAACATTTCGTCTCCATGGAAAACTCGCTGTTCTTCCTCTGATAAATACATGAATAAGTTAAGGAACCACTGAAAAATGAAGACTTTAAACCTGTAGAGAAACAAAAGGGTAGACACAGGGCTTCAGATAGTCCGGTCATGGAGCTGTTACTGTGGATCTTTTGGGCTGAAATTCAGAAATTGGCAAAGGACTCCAGGGCTTCACTAATGCCTCAAACAATACTGCCAAATGTAAGACTGGTATTGATGTAGCTCTACCGATTGGATGACATGCCAGTCTCTGATCTGGTTTGGCTGATATTTCTAGCAGTTATCACCACAACAGCAGAGCAGCTTGCAGAAACAAAGTAGGAGACAAAGTAGGGCAGCGTGGTGCATGTTAAGTGGTCAGATGTGTTATTTTTAAGACAACGTAGATTTGTAAAACTTGCTGTCAACAAGTCATATGCTTTGACTGACAACATTTTAATTGGGGCCCCTTAACTTGTGATTCCAGGAATCAATATTCAGCAGGCAGCTCTAGTTATATCAAAGTTACTCCACTTTAGGCTACTGACACTGCTAGGATACAGATAAGGCAATTAATTTTTTTTTTTTTTTTTTGTTGTTTTGCTTAGGTTTTGTTCAAAAGGAAAAAGCAGTTGTTATGTTATTAGATACCTTATATAACTTATATAACTTGTCTTGTTTCGTGTGTTTCTGCTGCACTCTGTCGGTGTCACTCCCAGCCCCCCATTCTCACAAGATTTCATCCTACTTCAGCTTCTTTTTATATATTTATGTACATGTCTTTGATGTTTTTATTCATCTGCACCACTCTGGAATCTGTTCCCTCACTTGAACCAATCCTGTCCTTGTACATCACAGAGGAAGGACAGCCAGAGAGACAGAGTGGGAAGGTAAAAGTAGTGTCAAGCAAATGGTGCAGCAGAATTATTACGACTGAGAGGTAAGAGCTAAAATAAAAGGAAAGGATGAAGGTAGAGGCTTTCGGTTCCTGCCCTCAGAGTTCACTCTTGTAATTACACCAAGCTGCTTTGGCTTATGTTGAAGATATGGTGCTATTTTTATTATTTCAATCATAGTTACAGAGGGTGAGGCACAGTTACTGCACATTTCTTTGAGATAAGAAAGAAATGCAGTTTTTGCAGTGTGGTAACCAAAGATCTTCCACTTTTTTAGCCAAAGTCTCAGAAAGGCTGTAAAGCACACTGGCTACCCACTACTGGCCTAGAGTAAAATACCTTAATGAATGAATGAATGAACAGGGTAAAGACCCTACAATATTAGAAAGAAAACCCCAGCAATCAGACAGTCCTCTATGAGCAAGCATTTGGTGACAGTGGGAAGGAAAAACTCCCTTTTAACAGGAAGAAACCTCCAGCAGAACCAAGTTCAGGGAGGGGCAGCCATCTTTCTCAACTGGTTGGGGGCTGAGGGGAAAGAGAAGAGGGCAAAGGAAGACAGGACAAAAGACACACTATAGGAGCACTATGTTTTATAATGCACTGGCAAAACTGGAAGTCAGTGTTCTTATTAAATCATGAAACATTAGCATTCTAAATCACTAAAATAATTTAGTAACCATGAGAGATGTATAGACTTGTAAACATGCATGTAAAGAGCAACACAACAATGTTAGTCTGCTGTTGACTTCTGTAAACTGTTTATACATATATAGAAGCTGTAAGTAAGGGTCCACATTTTGTAACTGGAAGCGTTCTGGTTTGGAGCCTATCCCAGCTGCCATAAGGTGAGAGATAGGGTACACCCTGGACACGTTGCCAGTCTAACACAGAGAGACAGACAATCATACACACCTATGGCCAATTTAGAATCACCAGTTAACTTTGGACTGTGTGAGGAAGCCGGAGTACCCAGAGAGAA
>VUQI01003302.1:0-10870 GCA_015106735.1 Paratilapia polleni | reverse complement strand
ACAAATTGTCCATAATTAAAAAAAAAAAAAAAAAAAAAAAAAAAGGTGCCTGAACTGTTTTAAAGTCTTTTAGCCCAGATTTAGAGAGCGCAAAATCAGTATTACACAACACATAAACACTGGCCACAGCTATATGTAAGTGTAATCTTATTTGCTGATAGATCCATAGCAGTCAGTAGGCGGATATCAGCCCGTACTGATCCGTACTGATCCGTACTAGCTGCATATGTCAGTGCTCATGTTGTTAATCGAGACCACCCTTGAACCTCTTAAGTAGAGGTGGAGACAAAATATCACAGCGCTTCCTCTTGCTATGCATTCTCAGCACACTGGATTCAAATATCCATATTTATATTAAAACATGCTGGCACTTTAACTGGATTTTGCTGACTTCTCATGATGGTAATTTTAGTAAATTCCAGTGAAATTGAAGAAGTGGACGGCAAGGAGAGCAAATCACAGAAATAATTAAGTGAACTGACACAACACTTATTAACACTAATACACAGACACTACAGTGCAGTGAAAAATATAATAATTAATTCCTTCGCCAAAAGTAATTTCTAGTTTATTATTAGTCATAGGATGTCTTTGATTTGTTGGTGGCCTCCAGGTTTATTGACCCTCCAGAGATGAACAATCACAGTATGTAGACCCTATTAAAAAAAAAACAATTACTGTTGATTCAATATGTGAGTCTGTCCCTTTCAAATAATGACTAGTGGTGTGAGTAGGATTAAAACAAAATGCTTTTCTCCTCTCCCTCTCTCCATGTGGAACAACTATAAACACTTTGTGCCTTATGACTTATTTAGAAAGTAGTTCATATTAACATTTCCATTTACCCCTAAGCCTGTTCTCAGCAGGCCATAAAAATACACCTTTGCCTTTTAGTACAGACTTAAGGCTTTACATTTAGACATATTTTTAAACTTCAAGTATTTAAAAAAACAGCCGTTACTGAACATACACTTTCTTCTTTTAGGTGTCCTGGAGTCTTCCTCACAAACAGGCGACCTCTGGAACATATCAGGTCAAATTCTTCGATGAGGAGTCCTACAGTGCCCTGCGCAAGGTTAGTGTTTGATGCGTGGTTGATCAGCTTGTAGTTCACTTGTTCTGGAATGAGCTGTCCTTTTAATCAAATATGTTTTAATTTGAATTATATTTGTGCATCTCATTTGTTCCAGGCTCAGAGAAACAATGAAGATGTAAATGCCATTCAGCCTCTCTTCTCTGTCAACATCGACCACAGGGTGAGTTTCTTAGTGAAGACTTCAGATTGAACCCATGAATGCATTCATAATGGTCTTATCTTGAAAGTTAAAAGTCAGTAAACACTCTTAAAGTATATTAGCTATAGTTAGTTTATAATAATAATGTATCACTTCACTTCTTGGTGTGTGTGAAAGGTGTCAAATGAAGTGATAAACCAAGAGAGATTATCACCTGACTGCAAACTCTTACAGACCTTTATAGCAACTTTGAGCTCATTAAATTTTCCAGCCAGCAGCTGTATTGCTTCAGCCTTGCAGCTCTCGATGGCAGGCAATTTCTTTCAGTGACGAAATCTCTGAAACTACACTGTGGACAACCTATTTCCTACCTATTCAACAGTGTAGACATATTGTTTTCCACAGGAATTAGTGAAGTCTTAAAAACGGCAAATGGCAAGTGAACTTTGGACTTATGCACACATGGTGGCCACAAAGATGACAAGATATACTGTGTACATTATATGGCAGCAGCCATTAGAATTTTTCTGGATTAAATCCCCGTCCACACAGGAAGCAATATGTTGGTCGCGCATCACTTTATCGCTGATGGTTGGTCGCTAGCAGACATTCCAGGCTTCGTTTGCTTAGGTCAGTCAGCTTGATTCTGCGCTCTCATTGGTAGTCGCTTCAAAGTTGAGAAAAGTTTAACTCAGGACATGCCCACTTCGTGTTGCCAGCATTTTTTTTCACCTGTCGTTGCTTGAAGTCGCCAAATGTCATTGACTTTCGATGGTCTCTGGTCGCCACGTCGCTGTGAATCGCTTCCTGTGTGGACGCAGCTTAAGGGTCCCGTGTTTGATTTATAGTTGAAATCGCTGCATTCACTAAAAAAAAACAAACGTATGTAAACATTACATACATTTTTTTTCTCTAGGACTCTGCTAAAGTAGCTTTGTGTGATTTGCATTTAAAAATAGTCCTTATTTGTCCTTACTGGCCTTTGTGCAGCCCTGTAGGCCATCCACTCTGAAACAAGCTGTTTTAGCTTATTCTCTCTCAAAGCCAACTTTCTTCTAATTGGCTGTCCCTCATTCATCCTATTTTTCAAGTCTATTAACTTATTTTTCTCCCCTTGCTACAGGGTGCGTGGAGTGGCCCATGGGTGTCTACTGAGGTGGTGGCTGCCCTCATTGGTATCCTGGTCTACTACATGGCCTTCAGTGCGAAAAGCACCATTCAGGCATAAACTGATCCAGAATGGCTTTTTTTTTTTTTTTTTAAACTACTGGATCAATAAAGACTGATTCCTGATGGGGCTCGACTGATGATCCATCATCCAGCATTGCAACAAACCAACAGGATTTTGCCACTTGATCTGCTTTGGGGCAAGGAGCAGAAGTAGCAGTCTTCGTATTTTTTTATTCAGACTGTGTCTGTACGCTTTCAGTCTTATCAATTTAAAGATGAATTCTGGTGCGAGATTGTCCTGTTAGTATGGGTGGAATTTTGTAATATTATTTTCTTTTTTTGGAAATGCCAGACCAATAAACCTGGACTTTACAAATAAAGAAATCAAATAGAGCTCATGTACTGTACTCAGTCCTGCTTAAACAGTGGAACATTCCAACCAGATTGTGCTGCAAAGGTTAAAGTTTCCATGCAAATGAAATGTCAATAATGTGGCTGCAGTGGCTGGTCTAAACAGGTCTAGTGGACATGTCTCCTCCAGGAAAATGAATAAATGACTTGTTTTTTCTTTGGGTTTAATGTGTTGGTGGTAGTACAGTGATAATCTGTTCTTCTATAAATTCCTTTTTCTCTAGACACATTGGAAAGTCTTATTCCATAGCAACACATGATGCTTCCCTGTATTTGCCAGTCTAGAACTAGCTGTGTCCAGTCACATGAACTAAAGTAACAACCAGTTTTGAGCAGATTTATCTTTCACATACTAGAATGGTTGTATTATGTCTATCTATGGGTGGCTGATTCACATGAAAATGTCCCACCTTCCCTAATTCCCAAGCAGCCCCAAAACTACATGTTTAAATCTCACAATTACAATGTTTATTTTGCATTGTGTACAAAGCTACGGGAGTTCAAGTTGGCTTTGGGGAGACCAGAGGCCAAAATTAATTTATCTAAAGAAACACAACCAAGATACCCTACCGAAAATTAACAAACCAAAATATCTCCCGACTTAACATAAAAAAGAAAACCACATGGCGATAGCTGCAGTCGGACATGTTTGCTTCAGCTGGTTGGAGGATGAGCGAATCCTTTGGAAATGGCATTAGCCCTCTTGGCTCCTTGCTCACCAAATCATGAGCCAATCATTTGAAAGCTGGAAGTTGCCACACCAATCATGGCCTCATGCACACACTCAAAGCTAGGGTACACGTAAGGTATTCCACATATTGAAGGAAAACAGACCAATTAAACACGACAAAATACACCTGCAGTGCAACAGTTAAAAAGTTGATAAACATATATTTTAAGAGCTGCAGTCTATGTTTACTCCAAATCTCTTGATAGGCTAAGAATTTCTGTTCAGACATATTTATACCTACTGTTCCAATAGAAGAGTCTTAAGTTTAAGTATATATGTAACATGATTTGCACTAGTTAAAAATAATTCCCTTATTTCTGTAAACATGTTCAGCTTGGAGGTTGTGGTTGAACTCTCAGTGGACATGATAGCTATTTTTGTCAGCATATAAGAGGCAGAGCTGTCCCACTGGCATTCCTCGATAGCCAGGGAGAAGAGTGTGTTAAACACAGCAGCACACCAGCAGCTGATGTTCTGTCACGTTTTCTCACAATAGACACAAAAATTAAAACATGTTATAGATGTTAATTCCATGAGCAGGGACTGGAGTAGCTTGCGTTTCCTTTCTAAATTCTTGTAGTGCATTGCCACCAGTTGAGCACACTGTGGCAGGTCTGTGCTGCTTTTGAAATCTCTGCTGGAGACTCAAGACTGAGATCAGCTTCAATGTCATAGGCAGATTACATGTGATTTTTACTGGTTCTGGTTTACTGGATTTTACTAATGCAATTTAAGATGTTACATGATGAGCTCCAAGCCTTTGTTCTACGTCCAGTTCACTCCAGTTTACCCCATATACGAGCTTAGGGAAAAGTCATGCTGATGTGATCTAGTTTGTTAGAGAGATTTAAACTTAGCTTATCTATTTCTGTCTGTGTCCCAAATAAGTTTTTGCATTCACTGTTCACCACATAGAATGACACATTTATATCTACACGATCAGCACAGCTGCAACCTTTCAGTCAGTCCTGTAGGACTAATGTAAATGAGTAATGAGTAATAGGATCTGCTCACAAATACTACACACTGTACAGAACACAAGAAGTTTCTCAGATGACTGCTTTTCTGTTGCTGTGTCATCACACATACACATTTGTGATATAAATGCATCTCAGCTTTTGTCTTCTGGCACCTTGACAAGGAGAGAAGAAAAACATCACAATGATGTTAATTCAGAATAGACAGGAGTTGGAAGGAATCCAGATGTTCCCTCACGGAGTCACCTATTGGACTGTGGGAAGTGGGGGGGATAGCTGGATGGAGGGATATAAATGGAATGAACAAACAAACAGTCAACGGAGGCCAGTGAGTCGATGCTGACACAAAACTCTTCCTACTCTTTGTTGTGTGATGGAGTTCAAAGTGCGTAACTCCAACCCAGTGGCCATAATTGTGGATGTGGAATAAAATATTTTGAGATAGATGTTGTCATTTCAGAAGGAATGCTCCCACAGGAAGTCACAATTTACTCTGTCAATGGTGAATTGTTTTTCTATAGTTTTTTTTCCCCCCAGTTTGAGAAACTCATTTACAAGGTTGTGTAAACAATTCAGTCACATTTCTATTTATATGATCACACAACCCAGGCTTTCAGTCTTGATTTGCCAATGCAAAACATAATTTGTTTTTAAAGGTGCTGCATACATAGCCCTTTATCAAAAGTTCATCTTTATTATTACATGAGACGAAACATTTTGCTGTGAAATGAGGGTAACTGTAGAGGAGTGTGTGTGTGTGTGTGTGTGTATGCTGTGAGGCAGAGAAAAGCTGCTCTGACAGAGGTGTGTAAAGCACCAACTCCGGGGGCAGACTCCAATGGGCTTAGTGGGATTCAGCAATGTGGAAACTGGCGTTGCACAAATGATTTTCACATGAAGTCAGATTTTTCTGTCCATGCCATAAGCATTGTTTTTCCTGCTCATTCTTCACACTTTTTGCAAAGCAGAACAAGGTCAACAAACTATGGGGCTAACTCAATAATCTGAAAGCAGACTGTATCTTTTTTCACTGGCTTCCCCTTCCTTCACTACAATAACAGTTATTGTTCTGGTTATTTCATGGATTTGTACGTACAGTGAGGGATGTTAGATATATGGCTGCTACAGCGTGGCTGTGTTTGGAATGACTATGACTCACTGTCACTTCCAAGCCTTTGTGCTTCCCTCTCTGTTATCTCCTTCTTCCTGTCCTGTTTAGGCATCCTCTAATCTGCTTTGCCTGACAATGCAGTTAACAGTAAAGAAAAAAAACATATATGGGGGAAAATGCCCCATGTTCTCTTTTTCACCCCCCATTTATATTAGACATCCCATCCACATTTCATGTTGGAAGGTCAATTTCTGGTATACAGTTTTTGTTTGGTTGTATTTGTGTGTGTGTGTGTGTGTGTGTGTGGGCTGCTTGTCGCTGGCCCGGAACTACTAGACAGTGAAGATTAAACAGGAGAAGACGCATCACAACAAAGCATTTCTAAGTGCATAAATCCTGTCAAAGCGTGTTTAATGAGTTCACATAAAATGTCTGTAGATGGCATTTTATCATGCACCATCCACATGCCTGTTTTTACTATGAAGAAAACAAATTGCTGGGTCTCGCTGAGGTGTGCACACAACCATGCTTAAACTAATGAAAACAAGGTGGCTGAAAGTGATAAAAAGCTAACCTGGATCCCCCTTGCTCTCAGAGAAAGAACATCTTTTAAATCAGTAAACACTTACAGACCACAGAGTGAATGTTTCTGCAGAATCATAATTGCTTGCCAATAGAATAAAAGTGTGGCTATATTTAGCATAAAAATGCCCTTGAAAACAGCTACATTTAACTGCCCTGTCCTTTGTAAGCTAAAACACTAAATGGAGATACATTTTATGTGGAAAACAAACTCCTCCATCTGTTTTTTATCACCAGGAGGGCTTAGATAATTGTCTAGTTGGAGAGAGAAATTGAGGGAATATCAGCAATTTTGTAAGACAACAATAAATTGGTGAGCTTGTTTTTCCTCTTGCTCCCTCTGATTATAAAGTATGATGCTCTCTCCTAGCGCAGATACTGGAGTTGGTCCTGGTGTCTTGGAATGAGCTTTGTAGCAGCCTCAGCCATCATTAGCTCTTTAGAGGGGTCTTGAGTTAAGCAATACAGACACAATGCCCAGTATGGTAAAACTCCTGGTTCCAAGTCTGATTTATACTGGCTGTGGTCAAGGCTGGGGGTCGCTGTCATTCTTGAGAGCCACTGGTTGCACTCCTTGGCTGAATTTAAATTGATTTGAGGAGTTGCCCTGTTTTCCTGCCCTTGTGACAGGCTCCCTGAGGGGTAATTTATTTCCATTGCAGCCACATGCCTTGAAGAAAATGCTGCCCTAACTGTAATGAAGAAGTGACCTTGAGACATCAACCATGCTTCAGTATGGAAAGCGTAAGCATTAGGACATTCAGCATAAATACACACACACACACACACACACACACACACTGCAAGATTACAAAAACAGCAGTGACCTACCAGATAGACCATCTATCATATGCTCTGACAAGGGAGAGGTGGTGGTGGTTGTTACAGTGAAAAATAGGAACTGCCAGATCTTTTATAGGACTACTCAGGAAACAAAACTGAGTCTAAAGGAAATTCTCTTTGGTGATGGGTCTATTTTTAGGGGATATTTAGAGGTGTCTTGCGAGCCAGTTCTCAGTCAGTTGAAGTACATTCATTATTTAGCTGTTTTAATGCTCACTAATGGCTGTAGAAAAAGCACAATGCCTCTCCCATTGATCTGAAAGGTTGGATGAAACTGAAGTTTGGCCCTTGGAGTGGAGAAGAATCATCTTCTGACCTGTCAGCTTCCTGCCTGGGAGAGGAAAAATACATGAACACCCTGAAGGTTTGGGAGAAGTTCATCTATTTCCTGATATAACAAAGTGAGACGCGGGACATTGTTGCTGTAGAGTTTCATTTGGCAGAGAATCAAAGTGGAGGCTTGTGTCTGGGGAACAAATTCGCAGTGGTGTACTGAAAGCCCAAACACCAGACACCACAGAGGAAAAGGTGAGGCTTCTCCTTCGACCCAGACGAGTACTCTTGAGATACCTTGAAAGCAGCCCAGTATTGTCCTGCAGACTCAAATAACACAGTTCTCTCATGAAAAAAAGATGCACTGAACTGGCTCATTGTGAGTGAACGTCATTTAAGAAAAACATCATTATTTTCAGTAACAGCTAATCTGAAATGGATAGACTGACCAAATGCAGTACACACAATGTTATCACATCTCCTGTATGTACAGTAGCTTATAATATTATCCTATTGTAAAAACATAACATTACATTATTTAGTATGTCATGCAGCTGAGGGGCATAATGGATTACTCCTTACACAGAATAAGATGCAATATAAAACTGTACCTGGAAGGCAGAAACAGGAAATGATAAACCTATATACTATATAAGTATATATTAAATATACATATATGTGTATATTTTCAATTACACAACGATAAATAAATAAAGAGATTAAAGAACACATGGCTCATGGTGTGATATAACATATCCAATGATCCCTGCTCTGGAGGTATGCTCTGTCTAAGAATAACATCGCTGACATCATTTACAGATTAATCCAGTGAGGGAGGCCCCTCTAAAAATGTCTACTGACATTACAGGCACTTGGTTTGAACTTCGAATATTTGCACTATTCATGTGAAGTATTTTCTTAACTAGTAATTGTTTAAGATGAATGTACACTTGCATGTCCATTATCTGCTGAAGTATATCTACTGATAAGACTCTGAAAGTCAGCCTTTAAAAAAATCTTTGGTTTGACATCTCTGTGTTTCTTTTTTACTACATACTGTACCTCAGACCATTACAGCTGATAATTAGCATTAAGCTTTCATCTTACACAAAATGTAACAATCTCTTATGTGCCACATATTTTCAATAAATACACTTTACATTGGTGATCACTGTACATGGAATGCTGATAAATAATTATGATTTATTTCCTTCCTGTGTCCTCTGCATTGTGTTCTTGTTTCATACTTTCAGAAAAGCATGGTGGGAAGGTCATTTTATGTACCTCATGTGGTATATTTGTGTAAAATACAGTCACATAATTGTGTCCCAGTTGGGTATGGAAAACCAGGTTGCTACTCATTGTGCAGTGCCTTGACTCTGCTGCATCGTCCTCAGGAGTGAATCTCTGTTCTTCTTGCTAACAAATCACTATTGTTGGAACATGGAACTGAATTCCTCCTGAGCCTCAAGCATCCATCTCTAATCCTTTCTTTCTTTTTTTGGTATAAGAAAGTTCGTCCACATTATTAGATTTCAACTACGGGTCTCTCAGGACCACGGCTGTAACATCCATGACATCCCCTGTCTGTGTTCCTGCGGTCTTATTCTCTTATAATGTCTGTGTGTGCTTCTCTCTTCCCTTATCCCTCTGCTTGGTTTTCTCTGCACCCATAGTTTTGTCTGCTGCTTTGTACATTAGGCGTGCCATTAATGCAGCAATCCACCCCTTGCATTCCTGCTGCTCTGTTGTATCTGAGCAGGGTAAGAGTAGTTTTTTATGCGAATCACTGTCCACACTTCTGTTCAGAAAGTTACTAAGTTGAAAATGACTTTACTTTCCAGGTTATTTTGCCTCGCAGATGCACTGAAAGGCTGGATTATGAATGGTGTTGACATCTTCAATGACAGCCGTCCTTACTGCTGGGGTGGATAAGACAGGTGATTACAGACAGAAGTCCTGCTGAGAATACAGCTGTCCTTTGACGATGAAAACATCTGGTGGAGGTCAATGCAGTGTGCTCTCAGAGTGTGACGCTGGAGGTGTTGGGGGTTGCAATGGTACGTCTGCATTGTATGCAATGGTATGTCCTTGAAATGAGTGCATATGCACCCATGCAGGCCTTTCAAGCATGTCTCTGTGTGTCTGTTTCCACCTCATCAGTCTCTGTCAGTACAGACTGTCCTTGGTGGTGGAGGTGTGTGTGGTGGTAGAGTCGTCAGGCAGCGAGCCCCGGCGGCCAGGTCTTGACCGACAGTGGAGCAGATTTTGCAGCTCTCTGGACACGCTGCTGGAGAAAGCTGTGTAGATCCATGGGTTGGTGCATGAGTTCAGACTGGCCAGCAGCATCAGGATAGTGAAGGCCACTCCTGCAGAGAGAACACACACACAATGACAAGTGCATAAACACATTCTGGGATAAGTACAATATAAGCATAAAAATGCAGATTTTCAAATGTACAAGCTTTGAGCTTTTTAAAATGAGGACAAACTAAGAACAAATCACACTGTAAGCCACTTTATTCTCTTCTCCCTTAGGAAACAAACATAAATACGTGCAACTATTTAGCAATAAAGCATTCATTATTATTGTTTTTCCTTCAGGAATTTGATTATAAATATCTCAGGGGAACAAAACCTTACATACTTCCTTCTTAATTTTTTTTAATCATTTCTAATAATAAGTCTATCGTGTAATAACTAAAACATGCTTATTTCACTGCGGCCAACTGAAAACAATAGATAAGAAGAAACTGATTTAAGAATACAGAGCTGACAGTAATCACACCACCCTGCATCATATTTGCTGTATGAAATCTAACACTTGTTCTTTACTAATTTTCAGTTGCTGATTTAAAATAATAATATCCATTTTGCTCCCTCACGTCATGTTTTTTCACAAGTGGCAATTGTAAACATGATCCAGATGTGTTTTGCTATATCTGTGGATGCTTCCCTACATCCAAACAGCGACAAAACAGATTTTGTGAAAAAGGCATACTTTGCTTATTTTGGTATGAAATTAGGTGACTGAGACAAGCCATGTGGACCTCATTTAGTTTCCATGGGCATGTGTGGAAAACCTCTGACCATGGATTAAGGGAAAGAGAAAGAGCTTGGGTTTTGGTATTCCAATGGTATGGAGGGAGCCACAGAATCACTCTGATGACTGCTGCTTCTGTTTAGTCAGTATTTCTGGATACAGTTCCAAAACGAAATCATCTATCAGTTCCCCTAACCTGCCATCAGAAATGAGACCTGTACCACATTCAGATGAAATACCACCTCCCATTTTTACTGGCTTAGTTGATGAGAGAGAAGAGTCTGATGATGTTTTGTCTCCAGATGCACAACTTTCTAGTGACGAGGACTTTAGTACGAGATTTGGATCTGCCAAAGGAAGCAGCTGAGTTGCTTGGGTCTAGGCTCAGTGAGAAAAACCTCCTGGCTCCAGGAACCAAATTTTCTTTTTATAGGCATCATGAGAAGGATCTTATTCCATTCTTTGAAATGGATGATGACTTTGTCTATTGTGTTG
>VUQI01003300.1:9664-22966 GCA_015106735.1 Paratilapia polleni | reverse complement strand
ACTCCATACATTTCCACAGGTAAATGTCTGGCACCAGTGAGCTTGTATTGGCATGGCAAACTGCTGGGCCAAAAGTTGGTAGTAAAGTAAATTACCCTAACTTTTGTTGGACCATGCTGAGAACTGTTCGGTTCTCAAAACACATTGAGGCAGTACAAGTTCTGCAATGGCACTGCAGCATTGGAAAAGAGGTTAAAGTGTTGAAGGCTGAAAAATAAATTCTGACCTATGCCCCACATGGCAAGAATTTGATCCCTTTCTAATATTTATCTGTAGTATCTGCACAGTGTTGGCTTTGAACTCTAACCTGGGAAGGGAGGGCAGAGTCACTTCTTTAGTCAGTCCTGCCAGTTTGGACAGAAAATAACTGTCCTCACAGGATGAACCTCCCGCCTAACCTCCGTGATCCTCTGATTTGTCAGCTGGAGCCAGTACCTTGGCCTATGAAGAAATACTTGATGACATTTCCAACAGCTGATTAGCATGCTAACCTGCTACACAAAGATGAACATTGTATACCAGTTAACTTTTTTATTTAATTTTTTTTTTAGAATGGACTCAGAGATATTTAACATGTTCATGTTTTAGTCCACCTTCTGTTGTATCATTCACAAACTTCATATCAAATGGTCCCACATAGGGCTTCTGAGCCAGGGGTTGAGAAACTGTGCACACAGGACAGAGTGCTGGCCTGAACATGCTGGAAGTGAAGCTGGTGTCTCTCAGCCTGTGGATGGATCCAGGAACCTCTACACTCCTCTGCATTTCCACTCATGCTTTGAAGTCACAATAGCCAATCAAATGATGTCAAACATGTGTCCTGGATATTCATTGGCTGACTACTGGACTAACCTTTTTCTCCTGTAAGCATGTGTTAAGTATGAAAAACTGAGAGCCCGTTTCCACAGACTGAGGATCGTCTGAGACGTTCACACAGCCACATTCTGTTTCGTTGCTACAAAACCTTTCAAATATTGATCAGAACTGTTCTTTGTTACAGTGAATGAATTGTTTTTGACACGATTTTTTTTTATAACATTCTAGTAGTAAACACCGTAGTTGTTCCTGATTTTTCATGTTCATACTAAACCCGTTTTCTTTATTTATGCTGTTGATGTTTGATTTCTGTCATGTTACATTTAATTTCAGCTGCATTAAAACTTGTTTCAGCTCCTGAGTGGAGGAGCTGCTGGAAACGTCTGAGTCGGGCCTGTTTTGTTATCCATGCAATAAAAACAATGTGCACATGAAGAGTTGTGATGCTTTCGTCTGTCCACAAACAGAGGAGTCACACTTACCTTTTCATGGCTGTGTCCACCTAATGACCTGAAGTTCAATATTTTCTGTTTTTCTTAGTTTCTGGTCTCCACCACATAACTGGGAATTAAGTTGCTGATTGCTTTGCTTTATGATCTGTAACTGCTGTTTGCTGATGAGTAGGAAGAGTACAATTTTTACTGATCTAGGTCAGTGAAACAGATCTCAACAGAACTGATCATCTTTCTGAATTTGGACCAATGTGTTAGTTCTCTCCACCTCCATCTCCAAATGAAAAATTATTACAGAAAAAATGATGTTGCTCCCTCTAGTATGGGTTTCAGCACTAAAGGCATTTTTTTTTGGCACACTGGTTAAACTCTTAATTTGTTAACCATTTTTAGTTGCTACATGTTAGCTTTTTTGGTCAGATGTTCCAAGTTCTCGCAACAAAAAACTGAAAATGTCTTTATTGCGTGACTTGAGCAAGTGGCAACTTCAGGAGCTGAAACATGAGAGCGAAATGACAAAAACTGTAGTCCCTCTAATGTCCATTGAGGCTCACTCCAAAGGTGAGTCAGTCCCCACAGACTCCCATGTTAAAATGTCTAACTTTACAGCACAAATAAACATGCTTACAGCCTGATACAAAAACTGTTTTTGTTTCTTTAATAACTTGCCTGTTTGGATTTTTATCAGTCTTCTTGTTAAGGGAATGGCCACTTTGACTGGTGTGCCAACACAAGAGTGGCCTGTTTGCCATCTGCTACTTTTGGTGCCTTTTGGAACATCATTGATGACGTTGTCTGACAAATAAAATGCCCTGCTGTGTGGTACAGACATCCAAGAAAGTTTTGCTCCAGTTTTGATGAGTTAAATTCTAGGATTTTATTTGGATGTTACTTAGACGTAACTAGCAGCTGTCTGTGTCCTTACAGTTTATGAATGTAGCTTGCTAGCATTAACTGATAACTTAGCAGCATATCCCCTCTTTCAAATATGATCACTTCTGACTCCAAAAAACCAACATGTCAGCAGCCAAAACACTATCATTGAGGTTTCAAAATGAGGAGTTCAAAACTAGTTCATGGGTTTGAGTGGAAGGGCCCTTTAAACTACAAAGACACTTCTTCTGGCTGCTCCCTTTACGGGTCACCACAGCAGATCATCTGCCTCCATCTCACCCCATCCCTGCATCCTCCTCTGTCACACCAACACTCTGCATGTCCTCCTTCACTACATCCATGAACCTTCTCTGTGGTCTTCTTCCTTTCCTCCTGCCTGGCAGCTCCATCTTCAACATCCTTTGTCCAATATATCCACTGTCCCTCCTCTGCACATGTCCAAACCATCTCAGCCTTGCCTCTCTAACTTTGTCTTCAAACCGCTCGACCTGAACTATCCCTCTGATTTCTCATTTCTAATCTTGTCCATTCTGGTCACTCCCAGTGAAAACCTTAGCATCTTCAGCTCGGCCTCCGGTCTTTTAGTGCCATTGTCTCCAAAGCATACATCATAGCAGGTCTCACAACCATCTTGTAAACCTTGCCTTTCACTCGTGCAGCTGTTTTTCTGTCGCTGTGATGTTCATGAATCCTTTAAAAAATAAACAAAAAAAACCAACGAGAAGCTTCCACCTTTTGAAGTTTATTATCAATCCTCTATCCACCTTCCACATACGTCCACAAACACACACAAGTTAAACTGTACAGACCTGCATGTCTTTGATTTGAAGATTGGTGTCCCAGCCCTGTCCTCACCAACTGCACAGCTGAAGAAACCAACCCACTGTCCACACAGGCTGTCCCTAACACAACCCACCCCGTTTCTCTCCTGTGGTGTCTCAGAGCTCCTCACGAGCTCTGATCTGAGGGCAGTGATCATTTCTACTAATGAGCAATGTGGTCCTGAGTTGTCCCTGTTTATGGCCCACACTCACTTCACACAGTGAGAGGTAGAAACCTAAAAGGGATTATAGTTAGATATCATAGCTGCTTACCAATAACTGCTAAGTTTGTTAGTTCCAGGTGAAGATTTCAGCTTGCTGTGATAAAAAAAAAAAAAAAAAAAAAAAAGCTAAAAATGGGTGACTGCTGCCATTAGATGTTACATTTATTTAAACTGGTGCAAGAAAACTGCTGTCCTTTATCACATACTAAGGCTGTCCTATACATTATTGAAATTCCAGCCACAGTGGAAGGGAAAGTTTGAATCGAGCAGGGAAAAGGAAGATTTGTTCTGGTTATGTGTGTCCACTAGGTTATCGTGACATCTCTATAATCATGAACACATTTTCTCAGACCAGGAGCTTTGAATATTTCAGCTTAATCTTTCAGTTCAGTTCCCAGTGCCCTGGGAAATGTTTAATTAAAAATAGACAAAGGAGGACATTTAAGCCACCCTTTCACTGTATTTTAAGCAGTTCTGTTGTAATTTGTCATACCTCAGCCTTTTCTCTCTGTTTCCCTTCCTTAATAAGAATGGCTTCTTGACAGCCACCCTTCCACTGAGACCATTTCTGATGAGGCTTCAGCAAATAGTAGATGGATCAACTGACGGGCCAGATGTATCTCTCAGGCCCTGTGTTGTTGTTGTTTTTCGACCTGACACTTTTTCTTTTGTCCTTCACTTGTCCAGTTTCCTCAGATTTGTTTTAAGGACACGCTGTGCACCATGCCAAGATATAGGAATCACCTTGTTGGTGCAAAAATACCATTTTATGCCTGTCAAACTGTGCTATCTTTGGCATTTTTTGTAGATTCAACTAAAGACATAGGAACACATTATATGTTTTTGCAACAGGCAAACTACTGATCAAGACCACTTTTAAAAAATTACATCTGGCTCCTTGCACAGTACTGCAAAGTTAATGATTTGTCCAGAAATACTTCCTGAACAAGGCCTGATCATAGACTTAATAGTAGAGACTTAACTTAAAAAACCAGTTGGGAGATCCTGTGTTAGTGAATGAGGTCATGATTAGTCTACAAGTTTGTGTAAATCCATCTTCCCACTAAACACTTTAATGATTAAAGGAGACCCACTGTCCTTACATCCAGCTCCATATTTTTATTCTTAGACTCTAGTAGAATAGATTTGCATGAGTCAAAGTTCAAAATAATCTTATTTGGAAAATCACCAGATTCTCAACACCGTTCCTGTGTCTGACTTCCTGCCCTCCCCTCATATGCTGTGTGGCTTGACACCCCTGTATAGACTTGTTCCATCTTAAGTGATGTGGAGTGGAGAACTGCTTTCTGAAATGCTGTACGCCGTGTCTTGCAGGCATTGTTTTGAGTGGCTGCAAACAGCTTGGACAGCTGCTTCAGAGCTGCTTTGTTCCCAGGGTAATTCTGTAGTAATGAGAAACTACTGAGTAACTATCAAGTATAACACTTCACTGCTGGAGGCGACACAAAAACAGAACCTCATGTTGGAGTTATGAGCGATGAATAAGTAGGTACTGCTTTGTGCCACTCAGAAAGAAAGAGGAAAGAAAGCATTATTAGGCAAGTAGTTATCAACAACTCTAACTATTCCTGGTTTGTTTCTCACTTGTTCTTCAGTAACCAAGAACATTTTTGTGTCACTGTAAAGTGTTACCCAACCATAATCTGATTCTATGCTACACAGGGCATGAGTGTGAACATCAGGACACAGTGAGAGGAGTCGATTACCTGGCTGAAAAGCTGGAGGTGTGCTGCTGCTTCTTGTTCCATATTTCAAACTGATCAACTGCTGAAAAATGCTTAAAAAGACTGTTTTGAAAATGTAGATGCAGTTTTTTTTTTTTTAAACTTCACATATACCGTCTCAGTATTGCTGTACTGTCATCAGTGGGTGTGATGGGGCGCGCACAGAGGAAAAGACCCGCAGTGATGTGGTGACCGAAGAACGCAGAAAGTGAATGAATTTCAGTGACAGGTGAAGTAACAGTTCAGATGAAAAGTGGGCAGGTGCAGAGTTAAACTTATCTCAAATTTGAGGGGAGTGATTGAAGTGACTACCCATAGGAGGGAAGGATACTGCTGACTGCTATATGATGGAGTGCTAAATGTTGAGCCTGAAACGTTACCCCATTCTCTACTTCTAGAAGTCAGAAGATGCAAATTGACTGTGAGACCATCTTCTGAATGAGCTGTCTAGTCTGAGAGTCCTGTTGCTGTGAGAGGTGATCCTGTGAAACAGAACATTTAGGACGTCGTGACTTGGAATTTTTGGAACATCAGGTCAAGTGTGAAGCATCAACCCAAACCATTCAGAGGGGCTGCTTTAATGGTTTTATCCAGAGGCTCAAACTGACACAACAGCAAACACAACCTCTCTTCTGGGTCAATATTAAAAACTCTTCAATATTTATCAATAGCTAGATTTCCATAGAAATTCATATAAAACAATGTCAAATTAAATAGGTGAAATTAAAAAAGACAACACTTAGATTTTCAAGGCATTTGCTCAAGGAATTCATTTTCCACAAAATTCAGCCCCGTTTTAACCAACAAGAAAAGGTCAAAACAGTTTCCAGATTCGCTTTAGTTTGTTCAGACAGACGACATGTTTCCGCAGCCAAACACGGTGGCCCTACAGTGGCTTGTTGTAGTAGTGCATGCTGCAGTCCACTTTTTATTAAAACAAACAAAAAAAAAAAAGAGAGAGAGAGAAAACCACATTTAAAAATCAAATCATCCTGTACAAACATGGAATCATACTCACATCTAGGAATAAATCAACAAATGAATCAAAGAAAGAGGGAGTCGGCTTGTTTTCCTCCCCCTTCAAATGTTACACTTTCCACCATCAGAAGTGAAGTCACACAGCAGCAGGAGCAGCAGCAGCAGTGGAGTCTGAGTTCACGCTGACCTTCTTTGTGGCTGCTGGCAGATTGTTACAGGTCCACTAACAGTTCCCCTTTGATGGCGGATCTCTGGCCTGACCATGTTGTGTACGTCTGACTGGAGGCTGACAGGTTACAGGGATTCCATAGAAATTCATAGAAATTCACACCTATGCACACACACCACCTTTGGTCCAGTGCCATCCAACTGTGCTCCATCAGGTGGATGCTGTTGTTAAAAGTAGGCTCTGCCTGGCACCAGGGGCCCGACCTCACACTCCCCCTCATATGGCTAATCACACATTTAGTTGTCTTATGGGAAGCTCTCCACTTCAAATGGATTCTGCTTTAATTGGGTTCCACAGTATCATTAATGATCTAAATACAAGTGTGAAAATTGTGATGTCTTAAAAAAAAAAAAGACACCAAACATTATCTAAACACAGCTCGAGTCCAAACCTCCAGTCTTCAAACCAGTTCCAGAGGTTGCTGGTAGTCCCCGTTGGGATCCAGCCCCTATCCCTGGCAGTGGTAATGCCTTTTCGCTGCTACACTTGTATGATGCAACACCCAGACCTGAGCAGAAGTAGCCACATGGGTCCTGTTTGGTCCAACAAATATAGTCTTTTCCAGGCCAGTGCCTGCAAGTCCTGCCTCACATTAGTCTAAGTCTTCATGTCAGTTTGCGACAGCAGGATTTGTGGAGAGGGGCTCTGTAGTCACACAGCCAATGAGGAGTGAGATCCAGATGCCCAGATCTACAGCAGGCAGGTGTTTTCTTGGATAAAATTGGAATCTCCTTAGCAGGCATAAAGAGACAGCACTTACATCTGCTTTGTCTCACTGTTCTTCGAGCTGGAGGCTGGCTGCCACTCAGACAGAAATCTCATAGGTGGTGCCCCCAACACCTGTCACCTTCTTCACCCCGCTGCCTTGGGGCTTGTGGGCAGGACTCAGCATCAGTGCTGGACTATGAGAGGCCACTCCGGGCGGAGTGGACATGTTGACTGGGTGAGAGGGAGAGGAAGGGGCAGAGCAGGAGGAGGTGGAGGTAGAGGAGAAGGGCTGACCGCCATTAGTCCGACTCAGAGGTTTCATCTGCATCAGCTCATCCCTGGTTTTAGAAAAAAACAGAAAAGAAGGGACAAGTTTTATCTATCTATCGGCTACACCATGTTCACCATGTTAGCCCTCCCACTAATATAACATGGAGGGAGGTAACAGCAAAGGGTCAGCAGCTTGAAGGGATTTTAGACTACTTATACAACATTTTGTTTGCTTTCTAGTTTGTGTTTTAACTGCAAACTGCACCAAAGTCAGCTGACTCAGAGCAGGGAAAGGAAAAACTTGAGTGACCACAGAAGACAGTAAAGACTCCCACACTGAGCTGAAAAGAAACAACTGCAAATACATTCAATATTTCTTTTTTCTCTCTCTCTCTCTCTTTAGTCTTGGGCCTGTTGTCATTTATTTTACTAGTAAATACCAATTAAGTGAATCTATATTCTTTAATTATTTGCTACAATTTATCTTAAAAGGTTCGCAGATAAAAGAATGACTGCCTGTGTCTTTTTCACAGATCGGTAATAAATAAAGAAAATACCCAAAGTCGTGTTATGTGCATTTGTATCAGAGCTGGAAATAGCTGGATCAATGGATCCCTACTTGGAAGCGGACTTGGACCAACTATTCAGTAAACACCTGTCACATTTTAATTGAATTACCACTCAGTATATTGCCCCAGAGTGAACATGGGCACACAGTCTCACTGTAAGGTCACTACTGCTATTTGGACCGGGCTGGTGTGTTGCTGACAGCGACGGTAACAGTGGAAGTGTTTGTGCTGAGCAGTCCCATAAAGTGGATGGCACAGTCCTAATGGTTGTATGAAAAAGCTATAGTGTTACTATACTGGTGTAAGCATTTATTTTACATTAATAGTTGATTAGAGATCTTCATCATTTTCTGTTTTCATTAATAATTGGTTAACCTATGACACTGGAACTCTACACAGTGACAAACATTCCTGTGGTAAAAGACCCTCAGCAGTATACAGTGTTGGAGTGTTTCTCATCTGCCGTGTTTAATCCACTTAAATCAAACACCAAGGGGGTTTGTTTTCCCCCTTGGTGCGGTTCGCCAGTGCAGATGTGAACACGGTAATCACGCTCAGGTGTGGACCAAGAGACCCTTTGGAGGAGGTGGTCTCGGTCCGGTTCCAAACAAACCCCAGAGCGGTTCATTTATGGTGTGAATGTGATCTGACACAACTACCGGTGTACGCTGCAAGTTTGAGCCAAACGCCTCTCCGTAGCCAGGTATGCTTTGTATTCTGGGATTTGGCAGGGTCAGTACGGGCTAACACCTAGCCATGAAATCAATGTAAATTCTCAGTGTTATTATCTAGGCCAGAACACAGCAGCTTCTTCCTGTATTTACTTTTATTGCGCCCGCCCCAGACACATCTGGCAAAGAAGCCGACTGAAAGTTCTCACGTGGTTTGTAGTGACGCATTTTGGCTCGCTTGTTTTCTCTGTGTAAGAAGTTTACAAACTCTGATTCAGACCAGAGTAAATGAACTATAGGTGTGAAAATACCCTAACTTTATATAACACAGAAAGCAGGATGGAAAAGAACAGGGATATAAGACAGAACAGAAAAACTGAAATGTCATCATGCAAAGGTCAGACTGAGCCTCAGTTTAACAGCAACAAGAACTCTGCTCCTAAACTCCACTGCAGACATGTCAGATCTGTGCCGTTCAGGAAAGTAGGAAGAGAAGCTCAACTTCAGGGCTTTCCAGCAGAAACTTTTCTGTTTATTTCAGTTTTGAATTGCTATTTGGTTATACTGATGAGAGGAACTTTGGATTACAGTATAATCTTTCAAACAATGTTACCTCATCTTTGAGAGCCCGAAGGCAAACTTCTCCCACGTGCTGTGGGAACAGACACAGTGTTCTACGAGTTTGAACCACATTATAACAAAGAAGTGCCTGCATGTAAAACTTTCCCAGCATCGTCATCTAGGTTAAATTCTTATTCCTTTTTTTAATATATTGTAGATATTTTACACAATATACATCAAATAATAATGACCAAACAGATGGTGGCAATAATGCAGAAGACAACATCACACAGGCAGACAACATCAACACACGACAGATGAAAGGAAGACAAGCAAAGGGAGAAGAAGGAGAAACTCACAGGAAGTCTGGCAGGATGAGGAGGAGGAAGAGAGAAGGGAAGAGGAGGAGGAGTTGGAGGAGCAGTCAATCAGGTAGTCAGGTTTTCAGGCGGGCAGGTGTTTTTTTTTCAGTGTTAGCAGCAAACCAATCGTCCTGACAAAAGTTGAAACTCATACTCACTTCGGCGCTTGGATTCCTCCTCCTCCCATCCCTCCACTTCCTACTCCTCCTCCTCCTCCTACCCCAGCTGCGTTTGCTCCAGCCGACGCCGAGGCCTTGCGGACCAGCCGGTACTGCATTTCGGCGGCGGCGGCACTTGAGTAAGAGAGCGACTTGCCGAGGGGCGGGGGGTGTGGAGAGCGGGGAGGGTGTGTGGTGGAGGAGGAGCCCAGAGGGGTGTCGGTGGAGCGGGTGCGATAGGGGTAGGCGTGGTGGGGCGGTGCGTGAGGGGCAGCAAAGCGGGGAGGGCGGGAGGTGGAGGAAGAGGAGGAGTGATGGTGGTGATGATGAGAATGATGGTGGTGGTGGTGATGGTGGTGGTGGTGGTGGTGTGGGGGAGGTGGAGCTGAGGAGGAGGGGGCACCAGAGGTTTGACTGGTAGGCAGGGCACTAGGGTGGGGCTCGCCCAAGAGGCGCTCCCTCTCTGGGGGAGGAGGTGGTGAGGAGGACGTGGAGGATGAGGAGCGATGGAGGAAGGGGTGGTGGTGTTGGGAGGAGCGGTGGTGGTGATGGGGCGACTGGGAGGCCTGGGACTGCATCTCAGCCTCTCTCTGTTGTGATGACAGGAAGGGGGAGCTGTAGCCGCTGCCCGCTGCTGGTGTGCAGGGTCTCCCAGAGGAAAGCTCAGGGGCTGCTGAGCTAGCCCCCGCCCCTTTGTCAAACTCATCACCACCTGCCAGTAAGCTGTCATAAGACAGGCTCCCGTTGCGAGACGGGTGGTGGGGTGGGGGTGTCTGATTGGCTAAGCTCTTGAAGCTTGCAGACGTGGTGGTGGCCTCTGAGACATGGACGGCCCCTGCTGAGGTGTGCGTGGAGCTGGAAGATCGCGATGCCACTCCTGACAGGACAGTGGGGTCAGAAAAGGAGGGGTAGGAGCGCCCGCCGAGGGAGTAGCCAGGGATGCCCCCTCCTCCTCCCGCCTCTCTTCCTCCCTCCCTCCTGTCACCTCCTCCTCCCGCTCCCACTCTTTCAGATGACATTTCCCTCCGGTCCAGACTGGGCTGTGAGCGGAAACCAGGCTGCTGGCTGGCCTGGAGAAGGGAGGAGGTGGAGGAAGAGGAGTCCCTGGCACTGCCAACGCTCTCCCCTCGAGTTAACTGGAGGAACCAGGGAGAGGAGGAGGAGAAGAAAGAAGAGGGAGGGTGAAGGAAAGAGGGGGGTAAAGGGAGGGAAAAGAAACAAGAAGAAGCTGAGCATAAGGGCAGATAGCTGCAAGTTACACCATGAATACCCGCCGCACTAACATTCCCTCTAGTGGTGACATCCTGACAAAGCAGCCAAACTGCTCTTGACAGCACTGATACTTTTAACCTTTATTTTACCTTTATTTTTTGGAGAAAAACACCCACCAAAACCTCAAACATGGAGACAGACTTTTCTGCACAGCTCCAACATCATAATATTAATAATAATGATGTCAGTCCTATCACTGGACCTTCATCAGACTTCCTGGATGCTTGGGTTTTTGTCATTCAATTCAATTCAATTCAATTCAATTTTATTTACATAGCACCAAATCACAACAACAGTCGCCTGAAGGAGCTTTATATTTTAGGGTAAAGACCCTACATGCACCGTAGCATTTGCTGAGCTTCCTGTGCTGGATCCACTCCAAAAAACAACTGGCAAAGTGCTAGTTTTTACTGGCTGTGGTTTCAGCACACATGCCGCTTTTGTTGACTAGAATTGGCAACTCTCTGCATGTGCATTTAAACATGTTTCACATTCCACCAGCAAGATAACAGTGATTACAGGACATTTCTGAAACAGCAAATGCTCAAATGTTGGTGATAACTGATATTTAAACACAGTGAGCTAAAGACGACTCATACACAGGTACAACAAGAGACCACTGTGAGGGGAATCAACAGGAGTCACTAAGACACAGTTCTAAACAGGAAAGAGAACTAATAAGGAGATGGGAACTGGAAAACAAAGCAAGGAGAAATGAAGGAGAATGAAAAGCAGATTTGCAGTCAGACTGTAAATTGGAATGATACGGACCAGACATGGGCACAAATACTGAGTAGAACCAATGTATATATACCAATCCTCATTGATTCTGGTTCAATCAGCCTTCTGCTCATATCTTCCTGTGTTCAAAGAGTGCTGCCAAGACTGATTTATCCAGTCTCTGTTTTCTATGGTTTCATTGCAGTATTTCAGCCACGTCCAGTGCAAACAGAAAGGGACAGGAAACCAAGTTAAAAGGAAGATAAGAGGGGGAAAATGCTTTCAGAACAATCACTTACTGATACTGATCAACAGAAAGCCACTGAGAAACCAAACCAAGATGGCCGACAGGAAATCAAAAGGAAAAACAAAAATGGAGCTGTGTTAGAATTAAAAGTGATAAAAGAAGCAGAAGCAGGGACAAATGGAAGTCAAACTTCACACACAGCACATACTCTATGTGAGTATACTCTAAAGAAAATGAACCACTGATCATGTTTATGTGTGCTTTTGCGTGCATTACCTGGTTGGCATAAGCATGTGTGAGTGCTGTGTGGTTCTTGCCGGGGCTGTAGGTAGGCCTGTATTTGTACATGGTGGGTGTGGGAGGGGCCTTGGTCAGCAGACTGCACTCTGCAGGAGGGTGGGAAGAGAAAAAGGAGCAAAATGAGCACAGAATCAGATTTATGCCAATGGACACCCTTGGTCCAAATATTGGTTGGTCCTTCCTGCAAAAGGGTCTTGGGTTGTCCTGCATGCCCTGCTTTGAAGTCTGTCCAAAGATTTTCCAATATTCTTGGGGGAGTGTGAGGACTTCTTGAGGCAGTACATTGTGTGTTAGGATCCTTATCCTTTTGTAGAATCATCTACTTTGAAAGATGACTGAACAAGTAACAGCCCTAACAATCTGGGTAAATACTAAAATGATAATAATCTGAAACATGGGTGCCCAAAGCCCTGCATGCAATTGTATGTTTAACAGGAAGTGAAGACAAATTCTGAGCTGCAGCGGAGAGAGTAAGAGAGCATTGCCTTCTGTGTTTCCTCTGGTGATTCCAGGGTAGCGGAGCTCTGGTTTAGGAGGAGGAGGTGGCTCAGCATCACAGGACTGGCTCTCCATCATTTCCAGACTGGACTTGGACTGGAAAGAAGAAGCAAGGTGCAAGAATCAGAGACCGAATCACGATCAGTGGCAGAAATATAGACATTATTTAAACTGTTCTGAAAGGAGGATGAAAAAGGAGGAGAAAGAGAGAAAGAAAAAAGAAGGGTCAAAATTTCTCTACACAAAGTCTGACATTGTTCCTGACTATGACACAGCCAGAGCCAAAGGATGACAGGTCAAAGAGTATGAGCAAGAACAAATTCATCCCTCCACTTCCTAACAAGTACATTACTTGCAGGACTTAGGGGCGGCTGTGGCTCAGGAGGTAGAGCGAGTCGCCTACTAATCGGAAGGTCAGTGGTTCGATTCCTGGCTCCCCTAGACTGCATGCCGAAGTATCCTTGGGCAAGATACTGAACCCCACGTTGCTCCCGATGCGTTCATCGGAGTGTGAGTGTCTGTGTGAATGTTAGTAAGCACTTAAGTGTAGATAAAAGTGCTGTATGAATGTACGTGTGACTGGGTGAATGTGGCATGTAGTTAAAGCGCTTTGAGTACACAGAATCTGAGTAGAAAAGCGCTATATAAGTACCAGTCCATTTACCATTTACCACTTTAGCCTTTCACAAATTTTGCTACAGCAATTTAATAAAAAAAAAAAAAAAAAAAAAAAAAAAAAAAAAAAAAAAAAAAAAAAATAAAAAAAAAAAAAAAAAAAAAAAAAAAAAGAATAAAAAAAAAAAAATT
>VUQI01003298.1:2061-16610 GCA_015106735.1 Paratilapia polleni | reverse complement strand
AATTGAAGGTTTTGGAGTGGTCTAGTCAAAGTCTGGATATAAATCTGACTGAGATGTTTTGGCATGACCTTAAACAGACCGTTCATGCTCGAAAACCCTCCAGTGTGGCTGAATTAAAACAATTCTGCAAAGAAGTGTGGGCCAAAATTCCTCCACAGTGATGTAAAAGACTCATTGCCAGTTATCACAAATGCTTGATTGCAGTTGTTGCTGCCAAGGGTGGCACAACCAGTTATTAGATTTAGGGGGCAATCACTTTTTCCACACAGGGCCAGGTAGGTTTGGATATCTTTTTTCCCTTAATAAATGAAATCATCATTTAAAAACTGCATTTTGTATTTACTCAGGTTATCTTTGACTAATATTTAAATTTGTTTGATGATCTGAAACATTTAAGTGTGACAAACATGCAAAAAAATAAGAAATCAGGAAGGGGGCAAACACTTTTTCACACCACTGTAAATATACTTCAGCTGACTGACAAACTGTCAATATATGATGTAAGTGTGTGTATGTACTTGCACTTAAGATCTTTGTGAGGACAAAACGCTGGTCCTCACGAATTTAGAGGCATGTTTGAGCATTTTTGAGGCTCAAAACATGGTTTTAGGTTTAGGGTTACAATTAGGTTATGGTTAGGTTTAGGGTAAGGGTTAGGGTTAGGCATTCATTTCTGATGGTTTGGGTAAGGGGCTAGGGAAAGCATTATGTCAATGGAGTTCCCCGCTAACATGTCAAAACTAGTGTGTGTGTGTGTCAAAAGCAAGCACGTATGGCATCTTTTTCTTTAGTGAAACTTTAATTAAAATATTACACCAGGACAGGTCAGGTTGGGGGTTTTTGGTTGATAAAGGCTCCATTGAAGTCTTGGTTTGATGCCTGTGCTGTCCTTTTGTGTAATGGGGTTAATGGAAAACATTTGTGTTTTTAACAAAAAGTCAGGAAAACAGAATATGTGTGTGTGTGTGTGTGTGAGAGAGAGAGAGAGAGAGATCATGCATGTTTTTAATTTGCTCATTAACACCTGCTCCACATGCAGAACACACTGTCTGGACGTGTTCTTTTTTCTTCCACTCTTTTTTTTCCCCCTGCATGCCGTTCTGTTAGCGCAGTGTTGCTGCGGGTAACCACGACAATGGCTGGTGCAGTATGCGGTCAAATGCTGCCAGTTGTAGTAAAAGCTCAGACTATTTCACGCTCTGATGGGCCTCTCTTTCTATCTCACTCTCTCTTTTTGTGTGCCACTTATTGTGCTGCACAGAGAGAAAGTGAAGAGTAAAGAGGGAAGGAGAGAGAGCAAGAGATCAATGGATGTATAGAAAAAGTTCACTAATAAAAGGAAAGACCATAGAGAAATGAATGGAGGACAGTGAGAAAAAGTGAAAGGAGGCCACTAACAAGAGCCCATACTACAAAAAACAAAGAGAACAAATGACAAATATACTTGAAACAAATCACAGGACCACAAAATATTGAGATAAGATTAAAAACCCACTTTTCTGCTACCTCCTTCACATCCTCATCCTCACTAAATTCCTTGTATCTCTTAATCCACAGTGTTTCATCATCCTCATCTGTGGATATATCTATTACATGCATTCATCTTTAACATATATATAGATATAACAATGATAAATGTAAACAAATAGGATGATGATAAGGAAAGACCCCTAATTATGCTAATGTTTGAAACATAACAAGATAATGTTGGTTTTGTGCTATATAAATTACCCTTGGGCCAAAGTCACACAGGCTTAGAGACCTGTCAGCGACTCCCTGGCAACCATTGGTCATTAGGAAAAAATATGTATTTCCTGACTGGTTGGTGAGTGGTTGCTGGCTGGCTGTGAAATTAATTGAGGGGTTTAGATAGCTGTGGTTTGACTATAGAAATGATAACTTGGTCTATGCAGCACTTTGGTTCAAAATTAAATTTTTAATCTCAGTAACTATCAGGTGTATTGCAATTAATTATTTGTTCTGACACAGGTGATCCTGTAACTTTCCCTTTTGTTCTACTATGAGGCTGACATTTGTTATTTAAAGTAAAATGTTATAACGACTGTTGGCTTGACATTTTGTACCAGGATTCATGGTTCCCAGAGGATTAATCACGATCTGCAGTATCTCCTGCTTGTACCTCACTCCATCCTTTTCTGTCATTGTAATGAAGAGAGACGTGAGCTTACAGTGATATCCACCAATAAATCTGCTGCAATATAATCACACCTGATAGCTGATGGATGAGACCTCTTGGCTGGAATTCTGTTCTGTCTGCCTCTGTACACTTCCCATATCTTTGTCTGTGAAGATTCTCAAGTAATCTATGTGATGGAGTGCCTAGAAGTACATTTGACTGTCTCTGAAATACGTCTTTTTCTTTTCTTCTTTCCTTGTCATGGACCCTGTATAACCATTTTCTGTTTACACCATGTTGACATAGCCAGCATAGTTTTGGTCAGCTAGCAACAAAGGGAACTTTTCCAAAAAAGGATTAGACTATGTTTGGCCACATTGGACTAATATTGGTACAGATGTGGTAGATGGTGTCAAGAGTCCAGTGGTTGGCTGCAGCCTGGAATCCTAATGAGAGAATCACTGTGTTAGCCACTTGATAGAACTTAGAGTGTTGAAAGATATACAGATATTTTAAACTATGGCAAGGTGAGTTGATGTGAGTTGGAACACATTAAAAAGATTATCAAATATGTAAAAATGATCACAACCATAAATACTGTAGAAATATGGGGATTGAAAATGACTTCTAATATTGTCCAAAAACAAGGCTCTCAATTAAGTATTTGCAGCTTTAATTAGTGGAAAATAAATGTACATCTTTTTATATTTGATCTTAATATGTAATTCCTGTGTTGAGTGAGATACATAAAGTGTATTGCCAGTGGCCTTGTTTTTTTAAAGGAGTGGCTTTGTATTTCTAAGGTTGCCAGGTCAAACTATTCAATAAGCTTGGAAAATGTAGGCGGGTGTGTTGTCAACAACTATTGGTGAGGTGCCCTTTTAGTAATTAATCTCCCGTATACTGTAGGTACTCCAGCATCCAGGAGCAGAGAGCTGCATTTGTCCTGAGCAGCTGAATGTGGGAATTTGAGAAAATGGTAATTAGGTAGTTTCTGGAGAAAGGAAAGCATGTCCTGCATGCCCTTGAGTGAAAAAAAAGACAAAATCTATTTAGGAGCACAAGTTCAGTAGTTAAGATCCAGCTTCTTCTCTCATTGCTAAATGGAACCAAACCACTTTTTCTCGTATTTCACTAAATCTCCAGAAGGAGTATTCTGTTAATGAGAGCAGCAGAGATGTATGCAGCAGTGCTAATGAGCAACAGGGAAAGAGTGGAAAATGAGCCAAAAAAAAAAAAAAGGTCTGCACACTCAAACTTAATAGACAACATTGCAAATGAAGCCATTAGTATTTTAAACTTACACATGCAATCATTTAAACTATCACCTAAGTAGAGGGTTATTCATTATTCGATCTTACTTTAGATTGTTCATTTTTCTGCTTTAATTTATGCTTTTAAATTGGCTTAATAATGACCCTGCTTATGTGAAGGTCTTGGAGATGATTTGCCTGTTAAACTAATAACCAGCTATTCTGGATCACAACTTTTTAATATTTTGTTGCAGAAATAATTACATGACAAGTATGGAGCTGTAGATTTTAGATCGCATATAAGACAATACATTTCTAATAATGCAAAGCTCATAATTTTCTACTGGATGGTCTATTTTGTATGCAAAGCTCATAAAGCCTGAATGATCAGGGGTTTAAATCTGGATCACAAATGGAAATGCCAGCAAACCAAGAACAGTGTTGCACCTAGTAGATGTGACTCTGATGTTTTTTCTCTATACAGTACAAAGAAGAAGTAAAACCTTGTGTGATTAAAGTAAACAAAATGTCTGAGGAAAAACTGTGGGGTGAGCTGAGAAAACCATGTGAAAGTTAAACTGATTTATGGTGCTTAGTGGCCCATGTCACTGCAATAGATTTGATGCAAGAGAGTGAGTCTTGCCTGGAGCTTAGCTTGAATATATATGTGATAGCAGTCACACTGGGGATAGTCACACGCACTCACTGCCAAAATTCTGCTCTTCTGATAGCTGCACTGCTTGCTGCATCAGAAGAAAAGACACAAACCATGCTCCCTGGTAATGTGCACTGCTGGACTGACACATACACACACTCTCTCAAACATACACTCTTGCTGCAGCAGCTGCAGTGTTAGCTAATCTGTACAGGCTCTAGTGTGCAGAATCCTGGGCTTACAGAGATCTGATACCAATTCATCTGTCTCTCTTTTTCATCTTTTTCTCTCTGTGTGTCTTTCTGTAGTGTTCAAAGCTGTAAATATATTACATCCCCATGCTCTCTCACTGAAAAGGCTGATCAGGAGAATCCAGGCTCTGATCTTTGATTGATTTCAACTATTAAATCCATTCAGTCATGAGCCAGGATTTAGATAAAGGGGAGGAGGAAGCTTAAAGATTTGAAAGACCTGCAGGGAACCAAAATCTCTGATTTCTGCAGTTATCATGTTACCCTTTCAGATTTTAACCCTTTTCAGATTAAAAGCATGTGCTATTTACTTCCCCTGAAGGAGATTTAAATGGTTTGCACAGAATAAAAAAACACCAGTATTCTTATGGTTTGGGAGAAAATTTGTTGTACATCAATCCTGGATTGACGGTTTAAGAAGTAATATTCCTTGATGGTGGAAAAGCCTTGTCATACCACTAGATGAATTTTCCATGTAATCTTTGATGACGAGATGTCCTAGTTTGCCAGGGACAGTGTCTGGATTTTGTGCTCAGTCACTGACTCGTACAGGCCTAGAAACACAACCTCATATCTGAACAAGTTGGATGCTGTGTACAACTGTAAATAAAAGAAGAATGTGTTTATGTGTAATTTAATTAACCCCTATATTTAACTGAAAAAAGTAAAGACAGCATTTTAAATGTGAAAAGTAAAATAATTTTTGGGGAGGAGACATATACTCCTTTTGAATTTGATGACTGCATCAAAAAACTGTGACAGGGGTATGTTTACCACTGTGTTGCTTCAAATCTTCTTTTAAATTCCTTCTTCTGGTACAGCTTTTTTCCTCTTAATCCCACTGCATTCAAGGACACAGTCAGGTGTCGAACTTCCTTCTGTAGACCTTTATCCAAAAATTGAAAATGTATTGACGAACTGGAGAATGGTCTTTTGGTTATACTTCAGTTTCCAGTCCAGTTAACTGATCTCATGCACAGAAGGTGACAAGTGGCAAGTGATGTGAGTGTGGAGTGTGTGTGTTTAAGGGCGGGTGAGGGCCAGATGAGCCAAACAAATCATTGAATTTGTGCCAAAATATTTGATGACCTCAGTTAAACTCAGACTTAACAGATGTGGATTGCAGTGATGAACCTAAGAGAGGATGACTGCTTCCTTCCACTGTGCTTTTTTGTTTGCTCTTGAAGCTGTTTAATGACATTAACAAAGAGCTGTATTGTATAAAAAGCATGTAGTTAGCCATGAGTCAGATGCAAAAGCTGCTTCTCTATCTTGAAGAATGACATCCCAAAAAGAGATTTGGCCTGGTAGTGAGAGGAGGACTCACTTTAACCCCATCTGAGGCAAAACATTTTATTTAAATCCTAAGCCAACCATGTGCCAACCATATAAACCAACCATGCGTACAGTTGAGGTTTGGGTACTTAAAAAAATAAAGGTCTTGATAGGGCCTTATTTACTTTCTTGCTGAAAAGGGCATTGATATCACTCCCTCTATGATACTATATCTAGAAACTGGCTAGCATAGCTAATTAGCATAAAACTAAGAGAAACAGCTACATTTATCTTTTTTGCTTAATTTGTTCAAAAACATCAGGAAAAATCAATAAGGTGTGTTTTGCTGAGAAATATTTGCATCAGTTTTTCTTGTCATCTAATTTCAAGCGGAAAAAAAATGGAAAAAAATGTTTTTCCTGAATGTTTCTTTAACTTAATAATCCTCACAAAAATCAAAAACAAAAGAGTGCCTACTACAAGACGCAAACAGACACAGAAATGAATATAGCCATTGTGACATTTGGAGACCTTTGGCCACAGTGTTGTGTGTCACATCTGTGTGTTGTGATGTGACACTGAGAGCTTTTTTTCTGTCATCGCTGTTGCCCTTAAGCTGGTTTTCAAGCTGCAAAGTGTACAAAACAGTGTAGAAAATGTTTGTGTGCATATAATTGTTTGTGTATGTAAAAAACACAGGCAGTAGCTTTTTCTGTGGTTTTCTGTTACAAGCTAGCATATGTATCAGGTTTACTCGATGTAAACGTTTCCACATCTTTCAGAGAGAGTAAAAGTGGGAGCCTATTATGTCAAATTAACAATATGGTCGCAGCTTAAACACTGAACTGACATGCAGTATGTCTGTGAGTGAGGGAGACTTAGCATGTGTCATGATTATATATGTGTGGGGTATATATGCATAATGCATGGGTGTGTATTAATGCAAAATATAAATTATACATAACTCTTTATGTCAGTTTGGGTCCTCTGGGATCTGACCCCACTGAGTTCTCCTGCGATCCCAGGAATAAGAATGTAATTTGGGAATTCCAGCTGGGATTTCACTTGCAGCTTTTCCCAACCTGGAATGTGACGGTGGACATTCAGCAGTAGGATTTGGTGTCACATGTGTATGAGCTCTACCTTGATGCTTCAATATATCAATGAGCTGTCATAATCTACCACTGTGTGGTTGCCATAGGAACTTAACCTAAAGGTGAGGCTCACAGTTTATTGTTTGACCTCTGCGTCATGTGTGTGGTGTTAAATCTGGGTGTTCAACCTCTGCAGTGAAGCTGGATGCTACAGTAGAGTGTCTACAGAGTTTTTTCAAGGTGGATTTTGTGCATTTAGAATCACCAAGCCTGAGAGAATCCATGCAGGCAGAAGGAAAAAATGCAAACTCCACATAGAAAGGCCCTACCTAAACAGTGGATTCGATCACAGAACCGTCTTGATGATGATCAGTGCCACTCACTCAACCAAAGTGCCACCTCCTTTTAAGATTAGATAGATAGATAGATCTGCTTCCTTTCTGAAGATGAAGGCGTGTGAACATGTGGTTTTCTGTAAGTTTGTTAAGTGTAATTACAGGTCTTTAATGAAAGCAGTAGTTACTGATGTAGACCGGACGCTAGGAATGCTCGGGGCAGCTCGTGATTAAGAGAAATGAGGTTATTGCTAGTTTAACAATAACAAATGATCCATGAGAAGAGAAATGGAGGAGAAGCTGCTGACATTCATTCATTTTTTTTATACAAGACTAATTACAAAAGCACAGTTTTTCCTTGTCACTGTGGAAAACATCCCTAAAATGGCAATACGATCATAACCAAAACTCTCCATGGAAATGCAGGCTAATGAAATTCTTTTAGCATAAGCAGCTCTTAAGGCAAAAGACACACTGCCCCTATTAAATAATCATAGGAAATATGGGGTAATTTACTAAGTAAAGTGTGACAATTTAAACTTTTTTACACGCTTTACAGCTAAGCAGTCAGTAAGATTTTATATACCATGCCGATTCATAATGTTTATATGAATATAAACCCCAAGACAGCAAGGAAATCAGCAGACTGACAGAACAAGAGCAGTAGACAAGAGACAGCCAGCAAAACATGTTGAATAAAATGAAAAGGATGAGGTAGAGAGAGAGGGGCAAATGAATCCACTCTACAATCTATCAGCAATGGCAGGTTGTCTATATGTTGGAGGACTGAGCTATCCCACAATCCCCTGGTGGTCCTGGTGCCTGTCTCCTTGGTGACAAGCATCTCCTTGGTGGATGAACGAACTGTCAGTGAAGGGAGGCCCTGCATGTCTGTGTGTGTATAAAGATTTATGAGTTCACATACTGACAATGAGAAACAGTCTCATCTCTGCTTCATATACTTCTTGTGTTCTCATGCACACCCACGCCCCCACAGACTTCTGTTTTTAAACTGGATGCAATTATAAATGGTAATTGTTAAGACGTGTAGGTTAAGAACTGGGACTAGGCATGCATAGATGCCTAGATGATATTACACAGTTAAAAAGTTAGAAACTTGACAGTAGAGGAGAGCACTGGTGGATATCATGGCGAACAGAAAGGAGGCAGTTTAGTTTTTAGTTTGATGATAAATAAATTTATGTTATGCTATGTTAGAACTCGATCCATTTAACATGTTAATGAAGGTTGTTTTGTAGTAAATACTTGTGTATGCTTGACTGTGGCTGAGCAACAAATTTAGTCTAACAACAACCTGGATGTGAGGCTGGGAATGGGGCTCTCTATTACCTCTTTTCTACCAATGCAGTGACTGCACTGGTACTCATCCAAAAACACTGGTGCCAGTGCAAAAAAGCTGGTGCTGACATCAGTGGTGATAAAAGGGGCTACTGAAAGGAATTCACCAATGATTTGCAAATGCAGCCTTTAGATTCTGTGTGCCTTGTTTTTTTCACACAGAAATTACCCTAACTTTCAATATGTAATGCTATGGAATGTTGAAATATTGTCTGGCTCCTAAAAGGCACCCACACGGCCTCAGTGACAAATAGGTATATAATAGTGTGATTACAGAATGGTTGAGCTGAGTAGTGATGTTTGTGCTTTTTTCATCTTAGTGGAAATATATAAACTCTGTGTGTGGCATTGTAGTCCCCTGCCACAAAGAGGTGCCTTTAATCTTGAAGAAAGGGTAGCAATGGAATCACAATCACCTGCAAACACACACTCAGATTGATTCTCAGGAAAGTTGCAGATATGACATTTTGTTCAGCATCATTTTTGGCTGAGAACTCTTTGCAGCTATTTGGAACTAAAAGCCATTGTAGTTGTAAGCTTGCAACGTCTTTGTTAACTAATCTTTTGCAATTCAGTACAAATGTAAATTGATTTTATGGCATTCAAATACTTGGATTGCAATGGTTGGTGGCATCTTTTTGTCCTCATTTGGGTTCTATGACAATGCAAGTGCATGTGTTCATTTCTGCCATTTAATCCCCCTAGATTCACAGTACTTGCAGCAACATATATAAAAGCTTTAGTTATATGACTACAAATTGTTTCATCCCTTTGTTATATTTATTAGCAAATCTCACATATTTGTTGGAATATTGCTTTAAGAAACACAGTTCTGTGGAGTACTATTGTAACATAGATAGGCCAGCGGTGGATGTGGGCTATCAGTCGATCCTGTTTCTAATGTAGCACACTGACTCCCATGATGCTGCAGAGGATGAGAGACAGGGAGAGAGAGAGAAAGGCCTCCGGCTCTTCTTCCTTCTTGTTCTCTTTCACTCTCTCTCATATGTCCACCTCAATCACACTTTTACCCTCATTTTAACTTTCTCTTAGGGATACTTTAAGTCTTTCATCACTCTCAGCTCTTTTCATGCGATCTCTTTGAACTTTCTCACACTGTTTCTCTTATACTTGCTTTCACTATGCATGGTAATACTCAATTACAGTATTAACATTACAGTAAAGGCAATTTTGGTTCTCTGGACAAATACATCAACTCTAAAGGAGATGGTCTACTGACTCACTTATTAATTTCACTAATAGATCCAGCATTTGCACTTAAGCATGCAGAATCTTGATATTCTACGATAACAGTTAAAATATCTTTTTGAGTCTTTGACTAATTCTACGGAGCCCATTTTTTGAGCATTGGTCCCTGTTTTGTTTACATTCAATTCAATTCAATTTTATTTATATAGCGCCAAATCACAACAACAGTTGCCTCAATGCGCTTTATATTTTAGGGTAAAGACCCTACAATATTAGACAGACTCATTGCTTAGTTTACCTCAAGCCAAAATGACTAAAAGAAAGCCCTCTGTCAACTAGATCTTTCTAGAGGAAGTAAAACGCAGATGTTCTTTAGGTGAACATGTGGAAGGATTATTTGCAGACCGGCTGTAGCTGACAGGGACCGGCGGTTGCCCTCATGAGAAGGGCTTTAAGGTCTAAAAACAACCCCTAGTCAAGGTTTAACTACTTATCAGCACACCCTGTGTCATCCAAGACCTCCCTCTTTTTTTCCCCATTTATTTTTCAGTTTAATAATACTTAAAGTTCAAGGAAATCTCCTGTAAAAAGACTGCATGATGCTTGCTAATTTAATGAATAACCACGTTGAATAATCAAGATTACAATACCGACCAAAAATAATCATGATTTTGGTCATTTGCTTAATGTAAACCTAACTGTTTACAAGAACACTGTGCGGATCACCTTTAAACATAAACTGTACAGTACTGAACAGGAGTAGCAATTCAGTTCAGTTAGTTGAATGTTGGCCATTGTCTTCTTTTTCACTTATAATTAGTAAAACAAAGTAAAACACAATGAGATTTGTTTTTGGACCTGGATGAGAAACCACATATCCATCCCCTGTTCAGTGGTGCTTAGCTGTTCCTGTTCTTCCTTGACCTACCACTGTTAGAGGTACAATTTGTTATTTTGTGACTCTGGAGATGACGCTAGCAGCCTACTGTTGTGTCCCATTTCAGGAGCCACCTGCTTTAAAGGACACAGCTGATGAAGGGTGCAGACTGAGTCTACGTCTGTACGTTAAATAAACTGAAAAAACTAAAAAGCCAGTAATTTTGTGATACTGAGCCAATTAGGGAAAAATAAGTTGATACTTCAAATATATCAACTCTTTGATGGGAGGGCGTTTTTAATAGTTTTCACCTAACCTACTATCATAGCATGTTTATCCATGGCACATAGATAGAATCGTAAATTACAAGAGGCTTGTGGTAAAAATTAAACCATTCCTAGAAGCGCTTATGAAATTAAAACTGAGTGGGCTAAAAAGTCATGATATTCAAGATCACACTTTTTGCATTTCTCCATCGGACATTTTATTTTTATCAAAAATTCATGTATCATCTGGACTACTGTCCTCCATGGATCAATGTAGGCGGTTTGTGGGAGTCTTTGACATGTTAATGTTTTTGATTTCTGGCTGTGAATTTTCTTAAATTTGATTCAAAAACAAGCAGCCTGAAGCAGTCAGAATTGTTGGCACCACTCTGCAAGCAAGTGGGAGTAAATGACAATCAATATAAACCACTGCATCAACAAAAGATGAAACGACCAACTTGGTGTTAAAAGAAGTGAATGAAGGGGAGGAAGAATAAGTAGTTGAGGACAGAGAGTCTTTTGGATGGCCTGCTGACAGTATCCAGCAATGGAAAATGGAAATGGAAAATGCATTGATGCTAATTTTAGTGCTAAAACAGTGTTTAATGTTTAATGGCCAAAATGCAATACAAATGTTTTATAGCTTGTACTGCATGTTTATACTTTTCAAACAAGGTGGCAAAAAATGCTTTCTCAAAAAACTGCTTACACATTTCAGTGTCAGTTTTCTTCACCACTTATAATATTTGATAAACAAACCAATCAGCTGCAACCTGTTTTAAAAACATCTTAATCTGTCTTCTGTTTATAAGCACTTAGATATACTAACAAGCTGAACAGCATGTGACAGCTTGACAGCAGGTAATGAAGGGATGTAAATGGTTTTAATGCACACACACACACACACACACACACACCTTCACACTGATTGGCTTGCAGTTGCCCTCCTGTTTTGTCTGCCCTATGTCACACAGGGAACAAATAGGGACAAGCAGACACTAGCCATGCCCTGCTGTTTAGACACAGCTCTGTGTGTGTGTTATATCTCTTGCTATTTGGCAAGTCTGATCAACAATGTCTGTCTATTCTGTTGAAGGTGTGGTGGGTCTTTCCCTGGCACAATTATAGCAAACGATTTAGGACTTGAGCCTGTGTGTGTGTGTGTGTGTGTGTGTGTGTGAATGTCACTTTGTGTCACTTCAGAGCCTTTTGAAAATCCTCCATTATACACTCTTCCTACCTCCTCTGCTTCCACCATACAGTAAAACCAAGCTTTACATGACCGGCCCACACACACAGACTGCACTGCCAGCCGCCTTCTCTATTTTCCAAAGATCTCAGGGTACAGTCCTTCAGATTTAGTCAAATGTTGCTAGAAAAAGCACTCTTTTAGTCTTTTCTGAAAAATGAATGTATTCATTAGCCTCGCACAAAGAATTAAAGGCATGTATAGAATGTTTCACCAGGATTGAAAACTGCATGTATTTTCTCAAATATGAGAGATATACAAAGCAATAGTTTGAGTCATTGTCCACTGGAGAAGAACTAAAATGAAAGGATTTCCGCTTCACTGATCAGATATGCAGCTAATTTACCATAGGACTGCATGTGAACCTGGTCCATATCAGATAAACAGAGCTCTGATTCCATATGTGTTTTACTTCCATTCAAGTTTTGCTTAAAACACCAAATATTATTCACTTCGAAAAGAATAACAAATGTAATATTTAGAGCTTCAGTGATGCATATGGCAATTGTGCTCTGCACAATGTTAATAATTGAGTTTTATCCTGAGAGGCTAAGCACATTTATACACTTTAACGTCATGCACTCACACTTAAAAGCATATGCACACCAATAAAATACTCTATGTGCAGTACACTTGTCACCATTGCGCCATTTGTAGTAGCTACTCTTGTCAGTTTGATGCAATTTTCATACATAGTTGCACGCAAACACAAACACACTGTGCACAAGCTTGCTTTTTAGATATGCTTGAAATAGTGAGGACTCAGCGGTGAAGGTGAACAAGAGCAAGAGAGGTGGGGTGAGTAAATGAAAAAGAAGTGGAAAGAAAGACTGAACAGAAAAATCCTGTTTCCATTGCTTCACACAGAGAGAGGGAGAGAGGAAGCCATAAGGGGGATGGCAAAGTGACAAACGTCTGGCCATAAAGTGAAGCCAACAAGAGACAGAACTAAAGAGAGGGAGGGATGAAGGAAGAGCGAGAGAGAGGACGAAAGGAGAGAGAGAGAGCAGAATATGTAATTAAAGCTGTGATTACCAGGGTCTGAAATCATTTCTCCCAGTTGGTTGTGTTGGACTTGGCTCATGGTCCATCTCTGGAAACTCCAAATGACATCAGTCATTTTACAGTATGTGTGTGTTTATGTGTGTGAGTGGGTATGAATTAACATACAGTATTTTGGTATGCTTTTTGTTTATGTCGGACAAGGTCTATTATGTTTTTAAGTGCCCATCTGTGTGCATGTGTTCAAGTGCCATACAGCATACTGTATATATTTCTGCTGATGTGCCCTTGCTTTAGTATGAAGTGATTTTATTCTAGATTGGTTCATTGGTGTGTTATTCTCAGTTAGCTTTTCCATAGTGTCCTTAGTGCTTATAGTGGATCAATAGAAATCCCTGACCTTCAGAGAGAAAGAAAGAAAGTGGGGAAGAGAGAGGGGTCAAAAGTAACTGCTGATATGAAACAAGCCTTTGTTAGACACCTTACAGTTCACTGCACTGATATAGGACCAACTACTAGATGGCTAGTCCAGTCCCTGAGGGTTTTAATGTGTCCTTTTCACAATGTCTGTCAGTTCAGTTTAATTCAGTGCAGCTCATTTGGTGCTTATTGTCATGACAGTCTATTTCCAAATTTGTCAAGATTGTATAACATAAAATCTTATAATACTAATATAATAAATAAAAAAAATTTAATTAAAGCTAAGGTAGGTGTATAATTCCATTATACAATAAAATTTTCACCTATTGTAATTCAGTTGCTCATAGAGGAAAGTGGACTTCTGGACCTCCTCTCCACCTCTGTTTTCAAGCCTTAGAAAATCTAGATGGGACATTTTAACCAATACAGGGCTTTCCTATTGGGTGTTCAAATGCAGATCCATGCACACTGTTTCAGTGTCAGAATATCCTGTAGAGAAAGTTGCTATTCCAATATTTGCACTAAATATCTATAGCCTAAAATAACCAAAAAACTAGGAGACAGACTAAAAAAAGTCTAAAAGAGAGTGTGAAAAGAAAGGCCTTAAAACACATGTCAAAATCTACAAATCATGCTCTTTCCTCTTTTTGAGTTACTGCATAAGGACTTTTTTTTTCTAAATGGATAAAGAGATGAAATAATGTATGCAGGATATCTACAATATTTACACACACCTTTGAATTTTATATTTAGTGCATGGGTAATCTTAGCTAGAATGCTGCATAATATGCAATGCTTTATTTATTATTGTTTTACCACTACAGACAGCTAAAATGTCACCATTTTTTCTTTCTTTAATTGCCCCCTTTCCAGCTTCATTTTTTATCATTTTCTCTTCTTCCTCCCACCATCCTTCCCTCCTTTCATCATGCATTCCATCATCCCCTTTGTGTTTTGTCTAGTGTAGATTTATACCTGCCTAAACACAAAAAGAGGATTACACCTTTCACTCCCTTCAATACCTTCACAGACAAAAGATGCTCATAAAACATGCCGTGCACACAGACAACCACAAACCACTAGCTCACCAAGATATTTAATTAGTAAGACTTATGATTATTACTTTACCATGTTATTGAAAACATAAAAAGGCTACAGTGCTCTAGT
>VUQI01003292.1:0-11731 GCA_015106735.1 Paratilapia polleni | reverse complement strand
ATTCCTCTAGGGTTTTTTTTTTTTTTTTTTCTTTTTTGTCTGACATCACATGTCATCCCTCCTATAAATACAAATGTCCTGCCGTCTTTCCATTTTCCTTTGTGTTTGAAAAGATGCTTTTAAAAGCTTAACAGTGTTTCCCACACATAGACTTTACAGCCATGATCGATTTACTTGTGAACAATGCTCTCACTCTTATTTTGAAAGTTCAATCACTGCTTACCAGCTAGCCCCAGTCCTTCCGGTCTCGTGTTTCAGTACCAGCAGGCTGACCAGGTCGATGTTCTGGCGAGCCTTTTGTATGGCCATCAAACGGACCCCCAACTCCACAATCCTGGACTTCACCTGATGATGGTAGTCCTTGTTCTGTTCTTAAAATATGCTGCAAAATGGGAGGCCACACAAACCTGAACCTGCAGCAGGTGGAGAACTGGTTCATGTGCTACTACACCAAGCTCACAAAGGCTGCAGAACAAGGACTACCATCACCAACTGAAGAACAAGACGACTTAGTTGGAGTCCATCCATGGCATAAGAGACTGACTGGAGAAGCAGCTGATTACTGCTCTGTTATTTATTGTGACAAAGTATTATTTAGTAATTGAAGTAAGTATTGTGTGATGAGTCCACAAACCCTTTCTTTGAGTTACTGTAGGTAAATCTTTTTTTGGCCTTTTAAGCTATATTGGCTGTTACTAATTCCCATATAGTGATTTTTACACACGCCACGTCAAACTACTGTTGCTGCTGCTGGACATGTTGATTGTATAACTTACAGTCTGCAGGACAGTTTCCCTCAGGAAACACTTATCAGATTCTGGGCGTGAACATGGTCCGTTGTGAATTCCTATTGTGTCTGTTAGTGAAAGAAAGTATTATACACACTCTGTTTACGAAACACATTTTTCAGAGGATTCAGGTTATTGGGTTTCATGTTTTTTAATCCGCCACTAATACTCCTCCTCCTCTGTTTTCCAGGGTAAACCATACATGTTTGACAGAGTGTTTCAGTCAAATACAACACAAGAACAAGTGTACAACGCCTGTGCCCAAAAGATTGTAAAAGGTGAGGGCTCACTTCTATTTTTGTAATAATTTTATCTTTATCTTGAAACATATAACCCCTTTGAATCTGTCTTTTACTAAATTCTGTACTTTGTCTTATAGATGTTCTTGAGGGGTATAATGGAACAATTTTTGCATACGGGCAGACATCATCTGGCAAAACACACACCATGGAGGTAATGATGGCTTCTAAACTGATGGTTTATCTTTAATTGAATTTCATTTTGTTTTTAAGAAATTTTTCATTTGATGTTATGACATTACATTAATTTGCGCTCTGTTCGCAGGGGAATCTCCATGATACAGATTCAATGGGCATCATCCCCAGGATAGTGCAAGACATCTTCAACTACATCTATTCCATGGACGAAAACCTGGAGTTTCATATCAAAGTAAGCAGAGGGCATGCACTGTGCAGCGGCTACAGAGGCACCATCTTATAAATACACGTTGCAGTTTTTAATCTTTAAGACTGAAGTCACATGCTCAGGTACTTGTTTAAGATCTGGGACTGTAAGTGCAAGAAACAAGCTGCTTAGTTCCTTTTTTTTTTTTTCAGTTTGCTATTACTCTGCATTTTTTGCCTGAGACAACATAAGAGATGGATGTGCTTTGAACTGCAGTGTCATGTTTCCTGTCTGACCCACCTTCTTTGAGCTCAGCTTTATGTTACCATGCATTGTGTTAATCATTGAATTTTTGTTAGTTTTTAAAATATCTGAGCTATACAGTTTGTATGAAACTGTACAAAATGTCAGGTTTTAACTGTCTGATGCTGATGCTCATGAGGCAAGTGTGAAGAAATAAATTAAATCATTCAATCAAAAGATTTCAAAAAATGTTACAAACTATACTTGAAACACCTTTATATACCCATCTCTCTCAGTTAGGCAAACCCCTGAGTGTGTATCTTGATTGTCTAGTTTGTTCCTTCAGCTGGATCGCCACATAATGAGATCATTCATCTGTTTACAGGTTTCATATTTTGAAATCTACTTAGACAAGATCCGGGACCTTTTGGATGGTAGGTGTCAAACACTGAATCTCTCATCTGCTCTAATTGTACTAAAGTGTGGCAAGAGATGTGACAGGATGAGCTGCTAAAAGCCTGTGAAATGGAAATTAATGAGCAGTTGGTGGGCCCGTTGTTAGCCATAAATGTGCAGAATTGCAAATGTGGATATTCTATATGTAAAACAATGTTCACAACACCTAAAAACTGAGCATACTCAGCAGACCATTGCAAGACTGCTGTGTCTCAGATTGTATACTTCCATATGTACACTCAAACTGATTGTGCTGATGCCCGTGTTAGCTAGCTCGTTAACTTGCTCAGTTGTGGCCTTGTTAAGTGTTTATCTGTGTTAAATTGTTGTAGCATGAAAGCTGCATTCAGATGGTGTAAATGTAGTTTCCAGTAAGTCCACAACTTGTCCTCTCTGATTTAAGACGTCAGTAACCATGTCAAAATTCACAAACTACACAGTTAAGTATGTCGTGTATATAATGTACTAATAGAAGGATCCAAACTGAGTCCCTGTATATTCATGTCAAGCTGAAACTAAAAAGATTTTGTTGTGAAGTTGTGCTATACCTTAAAAGTTTCACAATACCCAGTTCTTATATGCCTTACATTACATAATAAGGTTTTGTTGTCAAAAGTTTTTAAGACCTAGATGTTTTACTATTAATTGCAAAAAGTTACAACTCTGAGTGGATTTTCCTGGTTATTTGCTGTAAAATGATCAAAAAGGAAATGGTTTAGAAGTCTAAGATAATGAAGAGAAAGAAATAAATGGAAGCAAAGACTAAGCACACAGGAGGATATAAACAGTGTAACTTCCTGTCCATGTAAGTCAGCAGTCCTTCAGCAAAGACTTGCCACTTAGTGACATTGTGAAATGCCAGTGGGGACTTATTTGGACAGTAATTTTGAAACATTATCTAAATTAACTTCAATTTCAGTGGTCACTGGGACATAAAAATGACATGTACAGAAGCACCAGACCACAAATAAACACTTAACAAGTTAGAAATGTTTTTCTGTTCTGTTTCTAGTGCGAAGCCAGTTTCTCTGACTTGTGTATTCCCATTTACTTTCAGTGTCAAAAACCAATTTGTCAGTGCATGAAGACAAAAACAGAGTACCCTATGTCAAGGTGAGACCTACCCCTGTGCCACATTTCAAAAGTCTGGTAAAACCTGTTGGAGAAGACCAATAATCGAACCTCATGTTCTGCTTTTCTTTTAAAGGGCTGCACAGAGAGATTTGTCTGCAGCCCAGATGAGGTCATGGATACAATTGATGAAGGCAAAGCTAACAGACATGTAGCAGTTACAAGTAAGATACCATCCTCCTCTTTGCAAGACCCTATCATAAATCCATTCATTGTAGATTTTTATATTTTATAGGCCGATGATGTCTGACCAAGTGTCACTTCTCCCTCAGACATGAACGAGCACAGCTCCAGGAGTCACAGTATCTTCCTGATCAATGTTAAACAGGAGAACACTCAGACGGAGCAGAAGCTCAGTGGAAAACTCTACCTGGTAGATCTGGCTGGTAGTGAAAAGGTAAGCAAGAGCATCTCTTACGTATTGGTGGTGGTATTCATTCTGCTTCAGCAGTAGTTTAATGACAATCTAATACTTGTAATCACAGCTAAACTCAGGTTACAATCTGTTCTTTATCTTGGCCACTGAACTTTAGATATTCTCTGTGATTCTCAGGTCAGTAAAACAGGTGCCGAGGGAGCTGTGCTGGATGAAGCCAAGAACATCAACAAGTCCCTGTCATCCCTGGGAAATGTCATCTCTGCATTGGCTGAAGGATCGGTCAGTACCTCTGCTTTGTTATAGAGTTCAGAGTTCTCAAAGTGCAGCCAGTGGTGGGCCTTGGTAACATTTTATGGGGCCTGGAAATGTGATAAGGAAAGAAAGCACTACTGTACATTTCATTCACCAGTAGTTCATGTTATGCTCTAATACATTAGTGTAGAACAAAACAGGAGATCATTTGTTTTCATTTTAAACTCAAACTAAACCTTCCTAACACTGACAAATATGAATATATGAGTTGATGTCAAAGAATGTAACAGCCATCTGACTAATAGCTGAAAAACTACAAACCAGCACAAAAAAAATAATTACCGTCATAAACCATCATCACCTGAACAGACACATACTAGAAGTTCCCATGAGGCCCTCAGTATGTTGCTCCCTAAACTGACAGTCATCAAAACTTTGAGAACCCCTGCTTTTAGCGATGCTTTGTAAATCTATCAATTTCTACCTTATGGAGGTCCATTTATGAGGATTTTTGGTGCTGTTCTTTGGAGTTTTGTTCATTTAATTTGCAGTAAAAGTGATGTATTTGTCTTTATTACAAAACATAGTAAAAAAAATAATCTGGTTTTCGCACCATAATGTAGCATATTCAGCATAACAAGCGTTAAATCTGTTATAACCTCAGGTGATGACCTTTTGCCACACACTTTTTGTTGCATCTTGAAGCAGACAGGCATTGCTGTTATTATACCAGACAGAAGCAAAGTCAATACTGTTGACCAGCTATACAGCCTGAAGCTAGGTGTGCATGTGGAAAAACCACCATCCTTCTCCGTTATCTTAATGTGAGAGTAGCATTTTCAGCCTTCTACAGGTCCTTTGTGCTGCAGAAATAACTTAAGCAGATAAAAAAACGTTTCTCCCAGCAATGTTTTGTTTCAGCTGATTTCACTCTTCTCACTTTGATCAACGATTGGTTTGGTGTTTTGCTCTGTAAACAACCTGAGGCGGACAGCTGCTGATATATTTGTGGTGGTACAAAACAAATGAGGTATTGTCCAGAGATGCCTCGCTTACCACTACTGTGCATAGTAGTGTGTGAAGGATAGGAGACTGCTTTAACTTAGCCATTTATATCAGTGCTAATCATGTATTGAGTTATCATTTAAATCCTGTCTGGTTTTACTAATCTTGTGAGACCAATAATATAAGCAGTTACATCCTGTTGGCTCAGTGCCGATGAAACCAAAGACTTCTTTGGTTTTAGGATGGCACTTCAAAGTGTCCCAGCTTCGAAAATACCAAGCTTTGTTTTGTATTCTGTTCTTCTTTCTAACTCCAATGAGCATCATATGTGTTTTAAACAACTGCAGGAGACTGTATAACAGTAATCCTCAATTTACGGCCCATGGTCCAAATTTATTCAAGAGGTTCCAGTTGTCTTAATGTTGTATAATTTTTCAGATGTAACCCATAGATGGTATAAAGATGGACACGGGTACCATGATATCAACCATCGGTTTGTGAAGTCCTGTTTTGAAGCCTTGAGATGGGATGATGACATGACTGTGAAACCACATGCTCATTGGCTAACCTCTTGTCAATCACAAGTGGTTAGCCAATGAGCATACTCTGCGTAATCCTCCTTATAAGTCCTAGAGTGACCAACGTTTACAAACAAGACTTAATGTTTTATTCAGTATGACCCGAAATGAGTGACTGAGCCCATAAACTCATACAACCGGAAGTCTTGTTGCAACCATGGGTCTCGCCCCCTGGTGGGCCATTAAAAAGAATGCAGGTATAAGGCACTTTCCTGAAAGTTACCTCCATCTTTTATACTTTCTATGATGTAACCAAAGCAGCTTGCAGCTTTTGGATGCAGTAAAAGATACAATTTGTCTATTAAATAGACCTATTGTCAATCTGTGTACCAAGTCAGTGTTATTTATATAGTCTGTAAATTTTAAGTAATGATTATTCAGTATTTATTTAATGTTTAATTTCTGATAAATATTGTTGTTTGTTAATTGACTGCCCCTGCCCTTTTGTCACGTTTTCAAAAGTGCCCCCTGTGGGAAAGGAAGTTGAGTATCTCTGTTGAATAATTAAGGTGGTATGCCTAATCCATCTTATCTTGTGACTGATATTAGTCACTAGATGGTGACCTAACAATATCCACACACATGCTGTGTTTAAAACTAAAACAAAAAAAAACCCCACATCTGTTCTTTCTCTCCAAAGCTTTTATTTATTCACTTCATTTCAGGGGAAGTGGCCCACTGTCATTGCTTTTGTAAGAGCTATTCAGCCTGTTGGTTAAGGGGGAATTATGAGGAAATTTGCTGAACTATTTACTAATGAATGTGAAAGAATTTAGATATCATTAATTCTAATTTCATATTTTTTGGGGAATAATCATAGAGCCAGTTACTTCTGTTTTAATAAAAGTGTGTTCTCTCTCATTTAATTTTATTTTTGTGATCTGTATTTCAAGGCTTATATCCCTTACCGAGACAGCAAGATGACCCGTATCCTGCAGGACTCGCTGGGCGGTAACTGTCGAACCACCATTGTTATCTGTTGCTCGCCTTCCTCCTTTAATGAGGCCGAAACCAAATCCACCCTAATGTTCGGACAGAGGTTAGTAGGCTGGTGGAAATTCTACAGCTGTGTTGTTTTTGTCAAAACAAATTGGCTTCATGTCCCACTGTCACATTACAGAAAACCTTTTCATATAAATATGCATCGTAATAACCTTTTAAGTGAGGTAGCATTTCATTGTCTACATTAGAAAACTGAATTATAAAAATGAGGAGAGTTATGACAAGAAAAAGCAGGACGTGGTGATATAAGAACTACTTGATAAGTCCCAGATGGTATATTTATGTGCCTTTTTCTTTTTAAGGAATTATGATACATAAAATATAATAGTTTTTTCTGGTGGAATAAAATCTTTATTTGTTCATGATCCAGAGCAAAGACCATCAAGAACACAGTGACAGTGAATATTGAGCTGACCGCAGAGCAGTGGAAGCAGAAGTATGAGAGGGAGAAGGAGAAGAACAAGACCCTGAGGAACACCATCACATGGTTGGAGAACGAGCTGAACCGCTGGAGAAATGGTAAGGCTGTCGACGAATCCTTTCCCAGTGCTGTTTAAGTGCGTGCTGAAGATTTTTGTCTGCAGTGTAGTGTATCATAGGAACAACTCTTCTTCCATCCTCACTTACTGAACATACGTGTTCTCCCGCCCCACCTCAGGTGAGAGCGTGCCCGTGGAGGAGCAGTTTGATAAGGAGAAGGCCAATGCCGAGGTGCTGGCCCTGGACAATATACTAAACGACAAGCCGGCCTCCACGCCCAACGTGCCCGGCGTTCGCCTCACCGACGTGGAAAAGGACAAGTGTGAGGCTGAGCTGGCTAAACTCTACAAACAGCTGGATGATAAGGTGCGTTTGTCAGCTCGGCAGATTGTGTATTCAGGTTTTAAACAAAATTTAGGGAAATGAAACAAGAGTAAAGTTATTCTGGGCTCAGGTAACATGTAAACAGACCAAAGCAAGTGTGTATGATACTGGATGTCTTGTGTTACTCCATTCCACAATTCTTCCTAGCTATGCAAGCAACACTCTTTTGCTTTGCCACGTTTACAGAGCTGTGTTGTGCTCATGTTGGTCAAACTCACAGAAATAAAGGAGAAGCGTCTTTCTGTCGGGACATTGTGAGGCGTCCCTGATTCATTGTTGGGTTTTCTTCCATTATGACACACTATTCAAGATTAAAATGACCAACTGTAGTTCATGATGCCCATTTTTGTGCCTGACCCAAAGGGAAGCCCTAAATCGTCCACATCGGGGCCTATAATTGGACTGTTCTTGTGTTATTGTGTGTGTGTAAGGATAATGACACCTGGTCATTATTTGATAAATACACAGTCTAATATTCTATAATAATGAAGACTGAAAAATCTACTCTATAAAGGTTAAGTGGAATAAGGCTGTCTTCTTTTGGAAACTTTCAGTTATTTAATAAGAAAAGTGTTTCTTTATTCATCCAGGCCATTCTTTGTTTAATCAGTGGTCTTTCACCTTGTAACTGCCTACCTGTGGTGCCTGGCGTGAATGCTGATGTTACCATCTGTCTTTGTACTTTACAGGATGAGGAAATCAACCAGCAGAGCCAGCTGGCTGAGAAGCTGAAGCAGCAGATGCTGGACCAGGAGGAGGTGAGTACTGGAGGTCTAACAGGTGGAGTGGAGGCACAGGTGCAGAGTGAACTCATGACCTTTGTAGTTTCACAGGGGTGAGGAAACGCATTAAGCTGTGAGATTACTGTGAAAAATGCTTTTATTGCACTTAAAATGCAGACAGCTGTCATTATTGTTACACTGACACATTTGAAAGAAGAAAACAAAAGTCAAGCCTTTCTCCCTTTGTGCAGCTTCTAGCCTCTTCCCGCCGTGATCACGAAAACCTCCAGGCAGAGCTGAACCGCCTCCAGGCTGAAAACGAGGCCTCCAAGGAGGAGGTGAAGGAGGTGCTGCAGGCTCTGGAGGAGCTGGCCGTCAACTACGACCAGAAGAGCCAAGAGGTGGAGGATAAAACCAAGGAGTTTGAGGCCATCAGCGAGGAGCTCAGCCAGAAATCGGTGAGGCGGGGACAGATATCAGCATGCTCATAGGCTCTGTGATGCTTTAATTTTAGTCGGGTGCCTTTTATTTGTCCTTTGTTTTGGCCATGTTAATACACAACACACAGACACACAGCACTATAATTAGTCATTAAAAACCTGCGGGGATAAAAACTAGAACTGACACATCTACCCAGGCAAACATGCACATATTAATTGGTGCTGCAGACCCTTTATTTCTGTAACTTACTAAACCATGTTCCATAAAGTGAAAAAGAATTTGGCAGATTGACTAAAAGCCTTCATTCTCATTATGTGCCTCAAGGCAAAAACATTTAATTTATGATTTTTCAAAAAGGTAATTACACCCTTAAATTCAGCTCAATGCCCCTCTACAAGAACATATTAAAAAAGCAGCAGAGGAGTAAGGGAGCAATGCCTGTGCAGAGTCAGAGGTCATGGAGGAAACTATTGGGGATTCACGCGTCAACCTTTTTCCAGTTCCAACACATATAACGATACCTTGGCTTCAGGCATCTGCTGATCCTGACTATTGATCCCATACCAGTGTTACCAATATATTGGTGCCGATACTTCAGCCAATATTAGCTATTTGCCAATATATCAGTATGGGCATGTATAATGGCCAATAAATGAAAACTAAAAAAGAAAAGAAGAGATGGGAGAAACACCCTTCAACCATGTTGATGGTGTTAATGTGGCATAGTTTGTCCACCAGAGGGCGCTCTGCAACCTCCCTGTTGGCAATGCACATGTTTGGAACACCACAAATGCAACCGAGCAGAATCAGGCAGAGCGTAAACAAGTAATCTACAACTTGTTGTAACAGTAAAACAAGTTTACTTTTAAACTGCATTGTCATATTCGTAAGGACTCATAAATAACTACACATAACAAATGTAAGGTGAAATCTGTTTATGTTTTGTGTGTCTGAAAGAAAAAAAATATTGGCCAATATATCAGCTTTTTAAATTGCCAAATATCAGTATATTAAAAATCCTTTATCGGTTGGGCTCTAATTTTTTTTGGTACTACTGTCATTTCAGCTCAGTTGAGAGAGTCAGTAGGCTATTATCTTTTCCCTGCTCTCACTGTTAGTGCGTCTGCTCACACACAGCTGCAGTAATGTTAATCAAGTTGACAACAGCACATAATTTTACTCGTAAGTGCAATAAAATCTTCCCAGCACCTTACACTGAACATAATGAGAGAGAGAAAGAAGCCGACAGGGAAAATGAACGTTGTGTGTGAACTCACTTGCCCACGGAGAACAACATTGAATTGAATCCAAATATTGGATCAGATGTCAGTGTTTCCCCAAAGTTTAGAGACAGACACAAGAAGCTGGTTTCAGACTCTCCTTTTGCCTGCTAGAAATACAAAGAGTCTGGTGGAGCTTGGACAGTTTATGTTCCTTTTGAGGTAGCTGTGCGGGTGTTTGTGTTGTACCCAAACTGGCAAAGAGTGGGGCAGTGTTTCTACACACATGTAGCTATAGTCCTCTATTGGTTTACTGGTATTGGCTGGCTCATTTTTTTACTGTTGATGCAGGCTCGCTATTTTGCTGTTTAACACAGTTAGAGGAGGGCCAGAGAAATCATCTTATATACACCAATGACAGCTTTAGTGCTGGCTAATTTTAAAGTACTTAACCTGGTGTTAAAACCTTCTGTTTTCTTGCAGTCCATCCTGTCATCTCTGGACTCTGAGCTCCAGAAGCTGAAGGAGATGTCCAACCATCAGAAGAAGAGGGTGACTGAGATGATGTCGTCACTGCTCAAAGACCTAGCTGAGATTGGCATCGCTGTAGGCAGCAATGACATCAAGGTGCTGAGATGGTTTCTGCACTCTCTGGTTCAACTTCTGTCCATCTTTATCAGTTTTTGTTCTTTTTTTTTTCCCTTTTCCTCTTTCCTCTACATGGTCTTACCTTACCTCATTTGTCATTTCAGCAACATGAGGGTGGCAGTGGTCTGATCGATGAGGAGTTTACAGTGGCCCGTCTGTACATCAGCAAGATGAAGTCAGAAGTGAAGACGATGGTGAAACGCTGCAAGCAGCTGGAGAGCACCCAGGCAGAAAGCAACAAGAAGATGGATGAGAACGAGAAGGAGCTGGCCGCCTGCCAGCTGCGCATCTCCCAGGTATGTGGGAACCAACCACAAACGATGCAGTGAATCGTGCTTTTCACTGACTGACTGTATTTACATGTGCCTGTTTCCTCTGTTCCCAGCACGAGGCTAAAATCAAGTCCCTGACAGAGTACCTGCAGAATGTGGAGCAGAAGAAGAGGCAGCTGGAGGAGAACGTAGACGCTCTCAATGAGGAACTTGTCAAGCTCAGTGCTCAGGGTATGTCTCTGTCAGGGAAGGGCAGGAATTAAGAGGCTGACACTGGCAATCACTCCAAGTACACTGAAAGACTACATGCAGTCCAGCAGAAGCTGTGAAATAAACAGGCTTTCATGGCTGGTTAACCTCAGTGTGGTTACCTACAGAAAATAATGAGTTTACTTTGAGGATCTTTTATCTTCTCAAATAATATGCAGATATTACCCAATATTTACCACTTTTTATATTGACATACTAATATCACTGGCACATTCAGTACTCTATCCTTTTGATAACAATACATAATGGGGAATTACTTGTTTCTGTTTTACAGAGAAAGTCCATGCCATGGAGAAGGAGAATGAGATCCAGACTGCCAATGAAGTCAAGGTATGTTGCTCGCTCCTATTAAACAGGATACAAATGCACACTTTTTGAAAAAGTGAAAATTGCCCTTTTGAACTGAATTTTTATAGTTTTAATGAAACTTTAATGAAAGTGAATAAAATACACACTTTCATGTGTGGTATTTTGTTTATTTCTTCATTTCATTCTGTCATTTTTGTGTTGCTTTATATTTTTTAACCATTATAGTGATAGCTGTTAACATTCTTTGACACCAACTGTATTTGTCAGTGTTATGACTGTTTATGATGGCTAGAATAGACATTAAAGAAAAGTGACCCTTTGTCTCATTTTGTGCTGCTATATATAATATAACTTGAATTGTGGGTGAATAAAATGCGGCATAAACCCTTCTCAAAAGCGGCTGTTGGCCGGTTGCTGATGGGTGAAACTTAACTTATATTTTAATCTGATTTTGTAAACTACATTTTGTAATTGTGTCCTTTTTTTTTTTTTTTTTTTTTTTTTTTTTTTGTTTTTTTTTTGGGGGG
>VUQI01003284.1:0-10381 GCA_015106735.1 Paratilapia polleni | reverse complement strand
AAAAAAAAAAAAATAAAAAAAAACAAAAAAAAAAAAGAAAAAAAAAAAAAAAAGAAAGAAAGAAAGAAAGAAAAGAAAAGTAAGCCAAATGATCACAGGAAAGTGTAAAAACATTTTAAAAGTGGTTCCACTGTGACATAAGCCATGAGGAAACAATATTTAGGGTAAAAAACTGTTCCATATGGCTAGGAAGAGAGAGAAAGACACATCACAGTCATTTCATCACTAGTAAAGAACAGTGCAAAAAAATGTAGGTGCATCACTTGTGGACCTCAACTGTGGACCAATCTGTGCTTTCCCACATTTTGTTGTGGTCTCCAAGCTCCTGCTGAAATTCATCGGATGTCCATACTGACACTAAAAGCAAAACCCTTCTTCTCCATTTGCCTTGTTTGCTTTCATGGGTTTAGTACATGCTCTTGACTGATGGTATTTACTACACTCAGCTCGGGTGCGAACAGGGCATGATGATACTGCTCATATCTGAATGACATGGTTCTTATTGGGAATCCATTTTTGGGCGTAATGCCCAGTAATTTCTTTGCAAACTTGAACCAACCTGTCTTCTGTTGGTCGAAAAGCACCAAAAATGTGTCAGTATAGAAATGATATTCATCTCTATCAGCAGTTTTCCATTTATAGAAAACACTGGGTAAAAAATGTTTAAGTTAAGTGATTAACCAGTGATTAACCAGATCCAAACATGGACATTTTACTGGCATAGTGACTGATTATTTTCATTACTGATTAATTCTGCTAATTAATGTCTATAAAATTCTATAAAATACAAAAGGCCTCTCATAACTTTTAATTGTTGCAGAAAACCATGAGTCACATGTCCACAATGTCAGAACAATCATGTATGCCATTTGTATTTACCCATCAATTCATCCTTCCAGTTTCTATACACATTACAGAAATAAGTGTAATTAGATACCATGAGATTTTGTAGATTTGTAGAATGACTTTTCTGTGCTGTAGTAAGATAACTTTGGGTGTATCAGACCCTTTGTAGGTTCAACTGCATGAAAATGAAAAAAAAAAATTATGGCAACATGGATTTTTAAAAAAAGAAAATACTCTGATTTGTCAATTGGCTGATTGAATCCAAATGTACATTCCTATATGGACAGTTTATTCTTAGACTCTGCATTGAAAATTGTTGTTGTATTGTATGCAGCAATAAAAGAAAATACAAAGATAGAGGATAGAGGGAGCTACAGTATATTACACACAACATTTCATATGAACACTCCTAATTATGTCAAGTGAGCAGTTCATTGATCACTGCATTGTCCCAGGCCTATTTCACTGATAACATAATTTCAAATGCTTTGCTGTGAATGGAACTCAGCTTCTAGTAGTTTACTTTTTTTCCTTGAATCAAGTTGCAGTGTATCACCTTTTTGCTCTCTGCTTCTCTGTATACTTTATGCTGCCCCTCACCTCACTGTCTTCTCACAGCTGACTTTTGTTCTCTAGTTTCTTTGCCTTTGTTCTTTTGTTCTACCTGTCCTCCTCCTTCTTTCAACAACACCTTTTGTGTGTTCATTCTTCACATCACACAACATACATTTCCTCAGTTCCTTCCCATCTTACTTCACTGCATATCTTCCAGTCGTTTCCTCTCTTCCCCCTCACTCTCCTCCTCTCTCCTTTTGATCCTTGTTGCCTTTTCTCTCCAGCAGTGTTCAGTCTGATTTGATCTGTCAGTCTGCAGGGCTGCAACACCTCCATGCTTTCACCTAACACAAGCTGACGAAGCCTGCGGACATTTCACCACAGCACATTTCCAGAGCAGAGTATGCTTTATGGAGTCCTTATGTGTCCCAGATCACCATCTCTGCTTCCACAGCTTCACCATAATGCTGTCTCTTATAGTTTTTTACAATCGCCTTCATTCTGACAGTACTACCAAATTTATTAGATACCACAAGACATTTTCTGCTTACTGCTATTTCTAACATTGACTGGAAAAACCTGCACCCACACTGCTGTGTCTATACAGCGTGCCTCTCTGTCTTATGTTTTGCTTCGTCTCTCTTACCTATGGATGGACATTCTTATGATAATGGAATGTTGGAGTGTGATTATTTACTCAGCCTGGTTTTCTTACACTGTCAATCAATTCTGGCAGCAAGAAAATAAGAACAATCCCTTTTTCTGTTACATGAGCAGTCAGAGGATTATCCCAATTATCTACACCACTTCATTTGGAGATAAAGCTGAATGAAAATGCAAATGGACTATTGCCAGTAATCAGTAGTTGCACAGAAATACTCCAACTGAAAGTACAGCAGGCACCGTAGGTTACAGAAGCAGGACTCTCAAACCTGAAGGTTTGAAGCAAACTGTCTGACTTCTTAGTAGCTGCAGGGTTACAAGCTATAGCTAATTAACTGAATAAATAATGTTTCCTAAGCAGTTATTACTATGTTCCTATTTAGTTATTTCTTTTTTCCTGGATTCGTTATCCCTGTGTCCTTATCATAGCCATATAACCTCTAATAACCTCTGTCGAATTTGTAGGGTGTTTATACCCTAAAATATAAAGCGCCTTGAGGCGACTGTTGTTGTGATTTGGAGCTATATAAATAAAATTGAATTGAATTGAATTGAATAACTTGTGTAAATATTCCTTATGTATTTATTCCTTTGTTCCTATGTAATTATTCCTATAGTTCTATAATGTTACCTAAGTAACACAGGTATGACAAAACACTAAAACAATTAAGGACAAAGTGCAAGAGCAGAATTATCTTCTACGTTTTGGACCACCATGGCTGTCTCTGGGTGAATACACCACACACAAGCACTGACACAAAGCTCCAGGTGTTATGTTTGTTTTCCCGGTTTTTCTTTTCTTTTTTCTCTTCCTATTCCAAATACTCTGAATACTGGGGTTTGGCTTCCAGACATGGAGCTGACTGGGGTAGGATGATCTCAGCCAAGTGCTGTTGTTATTCACTGTTTGCTGTTCTTACATGGAAAGGGATGATGAAGATGTTAAGCATCTGTAGGTAAATCTGTAGGCAAATCCACAGCTGTGTAACTGAATGTTAATAACCAGGATAAGATTTTATTAAATATTCCACTTTAGGCCATGCTTAAATGTCAGCACTCTTTGGCATCAGAAGTAAAGACATGGTATGAATTTTTGCCTAACCATATTCTGTGCTAAACACGCCCTCTTCTCTGTTAATCTGTCTGCAAACCATACTGCTGTCACTAAACCATATCTGAAGCACCCAGCAGACCGCCTGCAGCGAAGGCAACACCCCAGCAGGGAGGAAAAGTCTGCTGACTCTGCCTCGCTCCTCGCTGTGTTTACCTCAATCATGGCAAACTCTTGTTTGTTTCAAGGCTTACTTTGTTTTTGTGTTGTCAGACGGCAGGCTTCATACAGAGCAGCACAATACCTCCCGGCATCTGGCTACTGATCAAACAGCAGAGCTCCAACTATCATCACGCTGCACTGTGTGCTATCTTCACTAATAGGCCTACAAGAGAGAATCTCTTCTACTTATTAAACACTGCAGCCAGTTAGATGGCAAATCCCCATATAACCCTACTATCTCTGCACAAGGTAAGTGAACTATATACTCTATCAGAAGTGCTATAATGCATGTTCCAAGCACAACCTCACTGAGGCTACTTTTAAATGAAGAGCTAGAGGAACATCAACATTTTAAATATTTTTTTTCTTCTCTTCATAAATTTGGATGTGGAATATTGCGCTGCTTGTATTCACTTGTATGTGGACTGATCCAACTTATTCATTCATAGTCATTAATTAATGTAATAGCACTGCCTCACAAACTTCACATTCAGCAAAGCAAAACATCCACATTTATAATGCACCAAGACAAAGACGGCACTAAAAATTAATCTAATTTGCAGGAAAATCACCTTTGTTGGATTTGCTTGTGTGCTTAGGATCATTATCCACTACTGGTTTAACTGTCAGACAGATGGCTTCATATTATTTCAAGGCCTCTTTAATATGATTAAGAATTGATCAACATGTCTGCAGTTACTATGGCAAAAAAACAAACAAACAAATACTTAAAAAAAAAAATCTTTGATTAGTCTATCCAAAGCACATCATTAAAAGGCCTGGTCTTTACTTCTGTGTTCATGTCACAATCTACGCCACTTGTAGACTATTTTCCTCATCGTGGAAGGGTTGATTTCAAATCTTTTGAAGATGCTTTTACATACTTTGCCAGAATCATAGGCACCCGGATCCTCATTTTTCTGACAAACAGAGAGCTCTTCATATCTTAGCTTGATGAAACAACACACTTCAAGAGCAAAGAAACCAGCAGATCCTAGATGTCATTGGTTCAGATAAGGCTGTTTCCAACTGTCTCTCCTTAATAATGTTCTAATCATTTGCACCTCATTTGGAATGGATTTGAAGGTGTCATAAATGTAAGGGAGTACATACTTTTTCCACGTGACTGATATATATTTTTTTATTATTATTTATGACAGTGACAAAAAAATTGAACTTAGATGTTATTTTTTAGAGTATAGCACGTTTATCTGTAAGTGCTTTTTAACTATCTTGTCCAAGTATGACCAAAAAAGCCAACAACCTCCAATACTCCTCCTTAACAATGTTCTAATCATTTGCAATATTGAGAATATTAGGAGAGAGGCACTGGCTAGAAACAAGATGGTACTGATATTAGCACATGCACTACATGAGTACATATGTACAGAAGTCTCTCAGCATGCAAAGTGAGAACTCTCTACACCTTCCTCATATAGTCACTGCACTTTACACATTCTGTCTTTGTGCTCATCCTGCCATCTTCCTGCTGTCAGCCTCACTGCCTCTCTGTCTTGAATGTCCCAACACAAAATGCTTACAGTTTGGAAAAGCAGAAATATCACAATGTAACAAATTTAGAGGTCCCAATATTTGTGTTGTCAAAGCTTCTCACAGTGGCCACTGAGAAAACAGCAGATGCACTTTCAGCGTTCCACAGCAACTACACAACACTGACACACAGTCAGATTCTAAAATACATGTTCTACAGCGCTCACCAGTGTCTACTTTGGTGGTATTTTTTAAATATTTAGACAATAGCCTACAACAACAACAAGGGAGCTTTTAATAATATGATCGCTGGGGATGCCACAAGTGAAAATCATTCATTTTAACCCTCCTTGGTTTTCTGTTGTTTGGGTATAACAGTGGGTATATAGGGAGACTGGAGTTTGATGTCACTTTATTGAATCTGCATCCAGCGTCAGATGATTAGTGGATTCTCACCTATTCTGCTCATTTCCGCTGCCATATGTTTATTCTTGGGATCATTGATTATCTTTTTTATCAGTTCATCCTCTGTCTGAATAAATCTGTGTTTAGCTCCTCTTCCTTTAAGGCCTCCTTCCCTTTAAGCCCATGTTCTTATGATTGGCTGCCTCTTATAAACAAAACACTTTAAAAGCAGGTGGATGGGGCTTCTGTGCTCACAGGAAGAGCCGTGTGCCTGAGATCACCACATAAAGACACTGTCAACATACAGATCCAAGAGGACACAAAATTGTCTAAAACTAAGTGTTTAGTGCAGTCTGAAGCCTGACCTTTGGCTCACAGGGAACACTTGTACACACACTGACCTCATTATTTTATACTTTGGCCACGTTTAATATGAGCATCCACCATTGGAGCAATAGAGGAAAACGATAACAGTTAACTTTAAGGTGAATAAGCTGAAGCATACTCAGATGTACGCATGAGCCAAACAATGGAAGTCCTGATTCACAACTATGAGGTCACTGAGCTCAAAATATTTGTGTAAAATGTCTCCACTTGTCACAAAAAAAAACTGTGAGAGATGCCAGCTTGCAAAGAGTACAATAATCAACAGACCACAACCCAAATAAGAGAACATCAACGACAGAAATTTGTAAGCATCTGAGCTTCAAAAGCCTGGGAATTTAAAAGACCAGAGGAACTGGATCCACATTACGTTAGCTCATGTACACTCACGTTGTGTCAGCTAGCATAATGTTAATTGTTAGTTGTTAATTGCTGCCTTTAGATGGCTCACCTACACCTACAGTTACTGTAGCTAACACTATGTGGTGACTGCAGTGGAGGGGCAGCTGAGCGCTGTTATCAAAACAATCATGCTAAAAATAACTCTGAAAGTGTTGAATATTGTTGAAAATTTCCACAGATATTATTTGGTACCTGGTTGGAGTTATCATGCCAGTGACAGGTGGCCCTTATAATTAATACAATTTAAAATTTAATACAATCACAGATTTCTCTGAGTTTGAAAACTATCAAAAAACAACAACAACAAAGTAGAATCGCCAAAGTACACAAGTCAAGAAAATATATAATGTTGCTCATGTCATTTTCAGACATTTTAATTATGAAACACTACATATTATCTCACTAATATGTGACAGAATGTGTGTGTGTGTGTGTGTGTGTGCAAGATCTCCATGTTTCTCAACAAGTGTTTATTCAATCCATTACAAACATGGAGGGCGTACTGCAGGTGGGCCAGGTGTAGGTGCATCATCAAAAAATGTGTGATCTCACAGGGAAATTGTTTGTTTAATTACTCAAAATGAATTTGCTCTTCATTGAAAACTTACACATCTAATTTGAAATATTCTGTGCACAGATTTATGTGTTTGGATACTGAGACCTAAAAGTGAGCAGGTTGTGAGTATCTACCACAATCTTCAAATGAAAGCTATGTTACCTGGTACAATATCCCTGATTTTTGCTCTGGGATCAGCTGTAGTAATTCATTATGCTTGCAGGCACAGTCAGGAGCGAAATGGATAAAGAGTGATTAAGTTTAGCATAAATTCATATTACTAAAGGAAGCGATTCAGGAATGAAGAACAAACATAGCTGATAAGTGTTGATCCTGCTAATCAAGAGTATTCTACTTAATGCCATTGGGGAATATGCAATCCTGAGTGTAATTTAAACTGAGGATGCATGGGCACAGATCTTACCTTGCCAATGTACTGGTAGTCGGTGCCTGTATACTCCTCCTGCAGGAAAAACTGGTTCCACATCCAGCCCCGCCGCACTCTTTTAAGCAGCTTCTCTCCCCTGATGGCTGCTTCTATTCCCTCTCCATCTATTGTGTGTGTCCTCCTTCCCTTTAAGAACACTGCGTCCAGGGTCAGGCAAAGACAGAGCCATACAATGCCCAGTAAGATAGTCCTCATCTTTCTGATGGAGATGCAGAATGCACAAGTCACAAATGTTCTATCTTCCCAGCTGGATCACTCGAAACTGGGAGATGGGTCTATCAGTCATAGTCCTTCAGGTTTTGACTGACAGTGCAAAGGATCTGTAAAAAAACAAACAAAAAAAAAAACAAACAGAGAGACTGAGTATGTGACTGGGCTAAATATTAGAATTCACATTTAATAACACTACATTGTGAGGGCAGTTTGTACATTTCTTGGCACCTGAATAGCTTGATGTGGGAGTACAGAATTTTAGTGATTTGGAAATGTATGCAAAAAGAGTGGTGGTAAATAGGAAGACAACAGAAACAAACTGAACCCTAACCACTGTCCAGAGCTAACCTTTTCCAACATAGGCATGATACATTTTCAAAGGTGCACCGAAGAGATGTACGAGCCTGAAAGCAGAGTTCCTGTTATTTCAGTAGCAGCCCTCTCATTCACTGCAGTTGTAAAAAAGCTAAGATGACAGGGTCCTGTACTGTCTTACTGTACTTTCATGAGTACATTCTTTATTTTAGGTTTCTAAGCTTCCACTTCCTGTGGTTGATTCATACAGTGAAATAAAGCTTTCACATTTGCAAAACATTTAAATCAAATATTTCAAATTCAAAGCCTACAAAGAATATTACTGCTTGCTCAGAACAAATGATACATGCTTCATGATGTATAATTTCATCCTAGTTCTCCAAAGGTCACAGCAAATCAAACTGGCCATGCACCTTGGTTGAAACATGGTAAGTGGAAACTCTAGTGAGATGCTAAACACATCTTTTTTCTCCTAATACATTTTATTTTATTATTTATTGATATAAATATGTTGACCAACTTGCTTTAAATATTTTCACATATTTATCACAAGATAGTCTTTGTACAAACTACTTCATTTCTTTGTAGGTAAAAACATTTTGTAAGTAAAGTCAACAATAACATTTCTCTGGTAGATTTTTTAATGTTTGGTCAACTTTAACAGTATCAGAAGTCTATTTTTAATTGAAACCTACTTCACTTCTTTAATTACAGTACTTTGGGATCTAGTAATATTTCTTATGACCTTTTTAAATTAAAAGGACCATTTTGGCTTGGGGTTGATATGGCTTTTTCGTGGCCAATACAGACTTTTAGTAATCAAAGGAAATGACACGGATTGTATCAGTTAAAAAACAAAACAAAACAAAACGGAGTGATCCCTGATTTTCACAGCATTCATTTTGGCATGAAACAGCAGTTAAATATTGTGTTTACCTTCTATTTCTTGGGTGATTTGACAGAAGTCTCTAACAGTTTCTAAAAAGTAATTCTAAACATTTCTGATTTTTGTCAAGCATGAATATGAAAGAGAGACTACTCTAGATCAGCAAGATCTGTCAACCCAGCAACCCACTGCACCCATGGTGTCACAGCTTTGCTGACTGAACATGAAGGTAACTGAAACCCCACCTGACACATTGAACTGAGCTAACATAGAACAACTCATTATCACAGAACAAGCATAAAGTTTTAATGTAGATAAGCTTTGCTGCTCAAACTTCTCAGACACTCTGACTCAGAAAGCCATAATGTTAATTGGTAACAGGTGTTTGTATTGTGTGTTTCTGTAGACTTCTATGATTCTGTGCTCAGTAACACTGTGTTTGCCATTAAAAGGATATATTTCCAAGTTAAGAAAAAATTCTTAAACCACTTCTTGAAACACAGTAAATATAACAAGCTATTGCCTGTGTGGGTGTACCTTAGGATATGAGGTGGAAATATGTAAATGCATCTGGGAAACTATACACACTGTCTTGTATTTTGACCAAATTCAGATTAATTCAAAACTTGATATATTCACATTAAGATACAAACTGTATATTTTTTTATACGTATAACTGATTTAACCTTGTTACTTTTCCATTTGCTCAGCTTTTTCCTATGCATGTTGTCTTTCCATTAACATAGATTTACTTTTGTCTGGAATAGAGAGGACCATACATAAATGCACTCACTGTTCCCATCACCCAGCCACACAGTCATTAGTAAGACACGGAGAAAGATGTTTAACAAAAGCAACAGAGTCAGGCCTATCATTTTACATTAACACAACAAAGGCAGAAATCCAGTGAAAAGGCCACAGAGAGGCTGTAATAACAGCAAAGACACAGCACATTACTGAAACCTGTGAGAAGACAGGGTTGAGAAATATGAAAGATAAGTGGCATGTAATCTTCACTATCTACGACTAGTGGAGGCTAAAATTTGAAAAGGCCTTTTATCAAGATGTGTGTTTTTAAAATGAAAGGAGTGAATTATTCATGAATGAGTGTTTCTTCTCTGCTGTTACTTTTAATGATGGAGGTAACACTGAATACGTTTTTTTCTGCCCAATCTGTACCTCAGGAACTAAAGCCAATTCTTTAGGCGTCTGTTGTCATTCACATCCATCTCTCCTTCTAAGCAAGCTTCTTTCCTTTAAAGGTGCACTAATTGGTCATTTCCACACTATCAATGAGTCAAATGACTGGGTATAATGTGAAAGGCCTTGATGGTAGTGATTAATTATCTGTGCCTCTGCAGTTGCCGTAACTCTCCATAACCGCTCAGCAAAATTTACTCTAATCAGCAGCAGCTGGAGGCTGCTGACTGTCCACTTCCTGCCGGATATAGCTATCAAGACATCACCGCCTGGTTTGCAGACTCCCATTTTGAAGCCTTGCCTTTATGGCCTAAACGCATGATGGTCGTTGGGTTTTTGGAGCAAGATGCTACCATATTTAGACGAGAGGGTTGAGTTATCAGCTAAAGTCACCTGATCCAGCCCTAACTATAAACTCTATCAAAAAGGAATGTTTTAAGCCTAATCTTAAAAATAGAGAGGGTGTCTGTCTCCCGAATCCAAACTGGGAGCTGGTTCCATAGGAGAGGGGCCTGAAAGCTGAAGGCTCTGCCTCCCATTCTACTTTTAAATACCCTAGGAACCACAAGTAAGCCTGCAGTCTGAGAGCGAAGTGCTCTATTGGGATAATATGGTACTATGAGGTCTTTAAGATATGATGGGGCCTGATTTTTTAAGACTTTGTATGTGAGGAGAAGGATTTTAAATTCAATTCTGGATTTAACTGGCAGCCAATGAAGAGAAGCTAATATGGGAGAAATATGG
>VUQI01003278.1:29236-40379 GCA_015106735.1 Paratilapia polleni | reverse complement strand
CAAATGTATAATTATGTATATGTATACTTGTGTTTCCATATAGTGCCCTGTACTACCTATCAGTTCTGGAAAAAGACCTTAAATTCAGCTTTTCTAGGACTTCTCTCCCCTCTTACTTAAGCTGTTTTTGTTTTCTCTACCTGAGTTTGTTAAGCTGCTCTGACTAAGATGCCTCTAATCTCCTTTGTAGAAGTGCTCTTTAAACAAAAACAGGAATTTAAGCCATTATGTTATACAGATAAAAGTAATTATTTGGATTGCTTTGGTGAATTAACTAAAGACCTTAAAGGTAATTTTGTTTTGTCTGACATATTACCCAGAAACACTGGAACTTTGGTATATAGCAGCAATCACTGCATGTTGGCCCATGATTCTTAAACTCAAACTGAATGTATTTTCACACTAGTAAACCCACAACCAATCTGCTAATTACCAAACTGATACTCTAAATGCTGATTCTTTCTCATATTGCTCTTTCTTTTTTCTTTATGTATTTTGTATTAATTAGAGAACACCAACCTGCTCCAAAAGCAAAGAAGAAACTCTTGTCTGGGTGTTCCTCTAGCAGTGCCTTGACCCTCTTGCCCATCCTCTCATTCCTCTTGTAGATGAGTTCCTGTCGGAAGTAGCTGTCTATTTCCTGGGCAGTCGCCTGCTCATTGGGTGGCAGTGTCACATTATTGAAGTTAGGGACCTATAGTTGCAGGCAAGACAAGATTTTTTATTATTGCAATTTATTTGCAAAACTTTGACTAAGGTTGAATAAATGAAAAAGCTGAAATTCTTAAGACACATCACTTAGTTTTGTTGCATTACTAATTGTACAACTGACATAAAAGTCTTTGGACTGACAAAGATCTCTCATGACATTGCTAGGAGGAAGACATAGCAAGGATGATAGAGGAAGAACAGAAGGACTAGCTAAGTATAGAGACAGTGGTAAAAGCGGTTGTTAAGGGGAGTGTGTAGAGGAAGAAGAGGGTGAGGTAGGTCAGAGGTTTAGGGTTAGGTTAGGTTAAAGTAAAAGGTTAAGGGTTGTGTCAGTTGGACAAACATAAGGTCAAGGGGTCAAAATGAACCTAAGATTATTAGATAGTGTAAGATAAGATAAGATAAGATAAGATAAGATAAGATAAGATAAGATAAGACTTTTGGATGTTCTGACCTGTGAGGTGTCATGATTGAAAATAATGGAGTTGAGATCTCCGCAGTTGTAGTGCCTGATGAGGTCTTCAGTGGTGTATGGGACCTGTAGGCTTCCAGCCCGTAAAGACTCCTGTTGTAATAAAGTCTGGTTCAGGGCAAAGATCACCTAAAATAAGACCGGGACAGCCTGTTATTGATTGATTTATTTCTACCTCGATACAAGACCCAAAGGCTTTCTGGGCTCTAAAATATCATAATTATCAAGCAAATGAATACCAGCTGTATCCATTTAATCCACTGTCAATCACATGTGTATCGTGCAACCTCTGTATGTACTATGCACATTATCAGTATATATGATGCATCCAAGCAGGGAATCAGCAACCTCAGGCATGCATGCTACTACTGGTATGCTCCAGTCTAATTAACAGCATACCAACAATAAGCAGTGTCCTCTCAGCTGCAAGTCAGATCACTTTCTGAACAGCTATTGGCTGTTGTGCAGTCTGTCTTATACTGCCACTACTAAAACTGAACTGAAGAAAGCCATCATGGAAAGCCATTTACTGATGAGGAATATATTATAAGGAGGCTTCTTTCTGTGGCTTAGAGGTTTTATTTTGAGGCTTGCCAAACAAAGAGACAATCAAATTGAGAGTTAAAGATATTCCCAGGTCAGCTGTTAAGCAATGCAACAAAGAAATGAAGAAAGCATGGACAGAAATGACACAGCACATTTGGCTGTACAAGATACTATACTGCTATAAGGGAGAGGAGCTCTACTGCTTAAAACCAGCGTCTGACAAAAGGTGAGGACATAGCCAAGGTCTTTATGGAACATTCTGAGGAGTGAGGGATCCACATAAGGAAGAATTTTGCAGTGACAATATACTGGGCTGCTGCCACTGCCGGGAAACAGAGAGGAGCTATCAAATTAAGAGCCACAGTAACATAGTATAGCAGTGCATGGCAGGACTTTTGCAGGCCACCCTGGTCTTGTGGAAAAATATTCCAGAGGATCCATCCTCTGGAAGCCATTTTAACACTTTATAGCAATCCATTTAAAAGTTGTTGAGATATACTAGTCTAGATAAAAGTGGTGGACCGACTGACAGACACAGTCAACAAACAGCAAACATGTTAAATTTTAGGCAAGACTGGGCATGAAATTCTAATTTACGTGACCTATTGAATTAACTACTTTAAAAAGGACACCTTTTAGTTTTTCCTGCCAACACCCTTTCAGCTTTGCAGCACAGATTTAGCTTTTGTGTGAGCGTGAAATCAGCCAGTGTTTGGTTAGAGAGCCCTGGTGAGATGAAAGACATATGCACACATGCACATGCAAATACAGATATACACAAATACACATTAACACACATACTCGGGAAAGCTGTACAGTCTACACATCAGACTGAGACAGGGGCTCATACAGAAAGCACCGCCAGTCACTTCAGTGCATGGTCTACCTCTGATCTCTCACCACACACACACACACACACAAATGGACACCTTTCACCCTGGAAGCCATTGATCTCAATCCCAATGACAGAAGAAAGTTTTGTATAGTTTATTTGCTTCTCAAAAGGAACAGTGAGTCCAAGTGAGTATGTTTTTTGTCAGCGGTGGAACTATGTAAATTTGTCCAAGTTTGTCAGCGTGTTTTTACAGTTCAGTGTGCATCTTTGTATGTTTTCATCAGTATGTGTGTGTAGTCTCAGCTCTTGAATTCTGTAGGGATATACATACCTGTATGCCAGCGAGGCAAACCCAAGCAGCTATTTCTTATTTTGGTTTGTTTTTTATGTTCTGTTTTCTAAGGTGCTCTGATGACACTTTTCCCTCTCGGCTTTCCCATTGTGGGACCCTCCTTATAGCTGAAGAGAGTAGGAGAGGAGAGCAGCGTGGAGCAGATGCCTTCTTGTCAGGGGACAAAGAACCCCTCCGTCACCCTCTCTTCTCCTCTCCTCTGTGCTCCCTCCAGCTTTCATCAGCCGCGCATCAAAGTGGAGCTCTGCATATGAAAAGGGCCTCCGTCTTTATGCCACGCAAATTAGCCTATCGCCGCCCCTCCCCGACTCATTTCACAAAAACACCCTCACATCTGTGCCATGTCCGTGAAGGAAGGCCCTCATCTGCAGGGTCTCCCCTTTTTCACTGCTCTCCCTTCTCCTCTTTCTGTGCTCGCCATGCCTTTCAGCCCCTTAAATTATGGTAGTGAAGGGAGAAGTGGGAGGAGGAGGAGGGAGAGGAGGTGTGGGTGAGGGGGAGGATCAGTCATATATAGGCAGATAAAAAGGAAAAGTAAAAAAAAAAAGGGGGGGGGAGAAAGACAGAAAGAAAACACTAACAAGAAAGTGAGGAAATACGTAGAAAAAAAGAAGCAGAGAGGAGGACCGAAAGAAAGAAAATCTTAACAAACAATTTCTTTCTTCCTGCTGTAATCGTCCTCTTCTCCTAGTGCATTGCGGGTCAGTGGGTGCTTTTTCCCACTCGGCTCCTTTCATCAGGTCCCCCTGTTTCTTCTGCTGTCCCCTAACCCGCCCCCGCCTGCACACACAGACAGACACACAGACACACCCCTTGCTGATATCAAAGCAAGCGGAGCCAATGAAAGTCAATAATTGTCCTTTGTCATGGAAATGTCCCCTCTTGTGGAGATGGAGTGGGGTGGGTATGTGCATCTAGAGCAAACATCATCACAGTCAGATTCCCACATGTGGAGATTTGGAGTGTTCAGTGGTCCGGTTGAAAAAAAAAACTCTTGCTGCTCTCGCTCTGGAGTTTGTTGGCTTAGTTTAAGGTTTGCAAAAAGTGGTAAGCAAGATTTGTATCATTAAGGAGACGTTGCATCTCCTCAACAAATTAACAAAACTCATCATTTGGTTGCGAACTGAAAAGAAAGACACTTTAAATCAAGTGGAAGAAGATGTACTACAGCCAAATGTTGGTTTATCTAAATTGTCATCATTAGAATTTTGAGGTTACCTTTCACTGTTACACACATGCTATAAATCATTTGATAACATGTGGCCTGATCCAGCAAAAGATCTGTTAAAATCTTATGAGTTGCCTGCTATCTTGTGGAGGCTACGTTGGATGATACCATACTCTCTGCAACTGGCCAATTCCATCACAAGATAGCTTGTTTTGGAGGTGATTTTTGTCATTGTGATTTGCTAATTTAGTTGTCTGCCATTCTTGAGAAATGATATCGTTGAATATTTTAGCAACACACTGGTGCCTGCATCCTTTCTATTATGTTACGCTAGAGTGTTGAGAGTTGACAGAGATTCTGATGCATGACGAGCAAATGTAATACTACAGAACAAAGCACAAGTGTTTAACTCTTGTCCTGTGTCCGGCAACTTTCTGAGCTAACAAGCTATCCCACATCTGCTAGTATGTTGCTAGTTTTCTACCAACTCAACAACACGTAACAGGTTCTGCACCATTATAATTTAAATGCATATGTTATGCCCATATGTGTGTTCATTTTAGGCTACAAGATGCCAGGAAAACACTCGATACTCAATGCCATTTTTGAAACCACAAGGAAAAAAATGACATATATATTTTTTAAATAACGATTAGAACAACACTGGTCTGTTTATGCCCTGTGCTTCTGGTGACTCGGCACCCTGTTTTTGTTGCTGATGAAATAGAGTTGGTAAGTTAGTTAGCTGGTAAGTTAGGCTGCCACTGTGTCTAGCTGCTGGTAGACTTTTCTGTGCCTCAATATGGAACTTTAAGAGAAACACAACACTTTTTAGACAAATAATTGTGTTATCCTGTTAAAGTAACACTGTCTATTAACGTTACACATGGGCAGGACTGTTAATGTTTGCTGCCTAGCTCCCATATTAACGTTATAGTTTTATTATTAGCCATAGCCACTAGACGCTACCTTAATGATAACTTAACAGTTGGATAATGTGGCTATGGAGTAATTGCTAATAGTTAAATGGCTAACAGTAACATGTGTGTTGGCCAGGCTAACATTTATAACTATTTAATACTGCAATGCTGTTGAAACCGGAGCCTTACTGACCTCACGAAATTCTTCATAAAGACCGGGGTGTCAGTCTTTAAGGTGATTCACCAGGTTTATTGCACTGCTGTTCATGAGTTTAGCTGCTAGTGAGGGGAGGGGCTGTGTGACTGCCTGTCTGCAGGGGTGCTGTGCGAAGTTGAGTGTCAGTTGGAGGATGCGAAGAGGGCACTGTTGGTATCAAATTTGTTGCAAATGAGTATCTAATCCATTTTTAGTATCAATTAGTGTCCAAGTATCAGTTTGTTTTTTGACAACCCTACTTTGTACATATGCTGCCTATGGTATCTACAGTACTGAAAGACAACCAGTACAGTCACTGTTTCATAATTTTGTTATCCAAAGATAAAGTAAGCATGGGCTCTGGTGACATCCCAACCTCCAATACTAATGTGGTGGTAACCCTAACCATAAACAAGCACATCACCATTAACTTCACAACACAGGAATAATATAGGAATAGGCTTAGTGACACAGTGTAGAGAAGGGCCTTTTTCATATCCAGGGCAAGACAATGGACACAGCCAGCAGTGTTTAAAGCAGTTCAACATCAGCCTGCTTCATGCTGCCACAATAATTCCAATAATCTTAACAAGTAAAGATAAGATAACTTTATGTCTTTAATTTCACCAACAATGTCATCAACATTTGCTCTGTGTATAAATGCATGGACTATGTAAACTGTGTGAGAAGTCATGTCATAATATGAATCCGATGTAATGTGACCAACATGTAAACACAAAGATATTCCTTTTAAGGCAAAGCCTCCAGCTAATTTAAGTTATTCTGACCGTAACTGCTGGTTCGATTTAGATAGTGTTTGAGTAACTTAATTTCTTTTCAGTTTTAATGAGACACTAAAGAAGAGCATGTGTGCTGCTGCATGCGAGTATCTTTGTGTGTATTTTTCCTTGTTTTCTGACTGTTTTTGTGTGTCATAGTGCGCAGAAAAGCATATGCTGTAATATACGTTTTAAAACGTAGTCCATCCACACTGTTGACAAACCATGTACTCAGACAGATGTACACACACACACACACACACACACACACACACACACACACACAGCTTGCAGGCAATTCAATGAGTCTTGGCTATCTCCCAAGTACAAATGAAGATTTCCAACAGCACCTCAGTTTCCTACTGACTCTGTGATGTTATCACAGTAATACAACTCACTTTCTCTCCCTCTTTCTATCATACACACAGATAAAGGAGCCAGAATCAGTAAGAAAAAGATTCAAACCAATAAGAGAGAGGAAAACAAAGAAAAAAGAGAGAGAGAAATAGAAAAGACTTTCAGTACTGATGTTATCAATGAAACCTCAGGACGAGAGTATGGACGGAGACGAATGCAGACAGAAGTAGGGAGGGACAGGGATTCTGAATTACTTATGAGTGATGTTATCAGTGAAATGTTAGTCGGAGCAGTCAGCCCTAAAACAAGACCCATCAGGAGTACAACAGCACTGCTAGGATTTTACAAAGCAGTGACTCTGAGATCTTGTGGAGTCCTCAGGTAGTCAGACATACACACGCCAAAGCCTTGCAATTTGATTGCGATGTTTTTTGAGGAAGAAACCTGTCCTTTATTTGATCTTCCAGACAAAGACAGGCTGAAGTTCTCATATTCTGAAAAAGTTGTGTGACTGTTTTAAAGGTGGCTGCAGTCCCTTTCAAGACAGGCCCCTTGTGCACATCTATTTTTTTTTCTTTTTTTAATTTATCTTTAACCCTCTATACCCCACAATGGCCGTGGACAGCCGGCAAGTTTCTGCTTGTTTTAACGTATTTGAATAATATCAACACTGAACAATGAATCAGGAATAAAAAAAAAATGGACGTGTCAATTAAATATTATGTAATATCTTACGTTTTTATCCCCCATTCACCTCAAACGCTCTGGCCAGCTTTCATCTGTAGTGAGTGTAGACTGTCAGTCCACTGTTTACCTCAGAAATCAAAATGCTGGGTGTGAAGCGTCCACATCTATTTACTCTTGAGGAGGCTGTAAAACGTGGCTAAAGGAGTCTGATATGGGTCGATGAGTCAGTGAAGCTCACTTCTGACAGATGACAGTGATATTGAGGTGAGCTGCTGAGGATATCCTGAACTTTTCAGTTGGTAAACGCTGCTGCTTTTGCCAGTGTTAGCCGCTGTTACTGTTACTTCTTTGAAGTGGATCTAACGTTGTGAGACTTGGGCAATTAGCGAATAAACTCTCATACCATGTGAGAATGCAATCAGACTGTTTATCAGAAGGAAAATGTGAGCTTTAGGACTCCCGAGCCTAACATTAGCGGGTTCCTTGTGAGCTGTTTGGCGATAGGGGAGGGTCGCATGTCTAATCTGCTGACAATAAATAACTGCGACAATATCAAGAATAAATAAGCATGTTTACGCATTTTTTCCTATGTTAGAGCCCTGACTTCAGTTTGGGAGACGAGGCTTCAGGTGAGGAGGAAGAGGGTGAGGTGGAGATTGGGGAGGAGAGAGCGGTAGTGGAGGAGCCAGAAGACAAGGAGAAACAGATAACGAGGAAGAGATGGTGAAAATATAAATGTACAAATCTTAAATAGTCATATAGAGTTTGAAAAAGCTAATTGTGATCTTTAAATTAAAATTAACTTATAATTGACACTTATCGACAGTTTGGGTTTTTTTTTAGCTAAATTTAGGCGTTGAGAGTGTTCATCAGATGTCCTCTTTCTTTTGGAATTCTCAGGAATCTGGAACATGCTAACAGAATTCTATTGGGGTATAGAAGGCAAACTGAAAGTTCTATTCTGTCCACTTGCCTTTGCATGTGCTGGACCTCCCTCACTCTGTCAAAACAGTGACCATTCACATTTAATATTATTTTAAGGGAAGAGAACAAAGTTGCAGAGGGCACAACCCCAACATGCTCCTGACCTTCAGGCTCGAACTCTTCCACTGAAGACTGCTGTTTGGCGTCTGGGTCATAGACCCAGCTCTCATCACAAGTGACAGTTAGGTAATTTTGACATAGAATTTGATGTTTCCTCTCTGGGCAAGTTTGAGATCTACGATTAAACCACATACAGGCATATGCAAATGGTCAGAACTAGACTTCCACAGACCACATAGCAGTTGCACTACGAGCAGTCCAGGGGTGCACAAGGAGAACACCTGGAAGGGGAGAATGTCCAAACTGAAATCAGGTATGCTTTTATTTATTTATTTATTTTTTTATTATGAAGGAGTAAATGGGTGAACATTTTGATTCCACCTTACAAGACTGATTCAGAATTTTGTTCAGGACTGAGTTTACTTTTTAACACATTCCATGTTTCAGTGTAACAAACATGGGAAACAAAACTGATCAATGCAAATGAACAAAATCTGTTTCTTTTTTTAGTAGCCCAAGAGAAAGTGGTGCCTTGTTTGTTATTAACCAACTTAATTTCTTATTCTTCTGTTGCTCTCTTTTCCACTAAATAACAGTTTTGATCCATGAAATGATATTAAGAAAAAAGCACATCTAAACAAACTAGCTAAAATAGTGTTTTAAACCACAACTGCATGCGTTACAAAAGTGAGCGTTTACAGCACTATAGTGGAAAATATTGAAAATAGTGCATATTGTGCAATTTTATTTTATTTTCTTTACATTTGTAATAAAATGTCTATGTCCATTGTTGCTACTGGATATTGCGGCTCCAAAAGTGGGCTCTGTTTTATTCAGCAGGCATTCACTGACGCTCCCACCACACAGACACACACTGCACACACATTAATCTTTCACCACAGCACAACCTTTCACTCTCTTGCTGAAAACCCACCATTTGAACACAGATACACACACCTGTCAGTTTGAGTTATCCGTACTGTTTCTTTACTCCGGCCCTCTTCCCTCCCTCATCGACATCTTTCTTTCCTCCCTTGTTTCCCACTCCTCTCTCCTTCCATCCTTCCAACTCCCCTGAGCACATTTTCTCCCACTTTGCCTACACATCTCTCCCTCACACATTTATCCTCCCATCATTTCATACCTCCCTTCCTCCCCTCTTTGATCCTGTATATTCCCTCCCTCCCTCTTTTTCCATCCCTCTCTCCTTTGATCCTATAGATCCCCTCTATCAGCCAGGTCTTTTTAAGATTTGACCCTTACATTCCTCAGGTCACTAATGACCTCTTCGCTTTGTGTGTGTGTGTTTTCTTGCATGTAAGTGTGTATACACCTGTACAAGATTAGGTCTTGTCTTGGCGTGTTTGTATGTACATGCATGTGTCTGTGACCATGTGTGTGTGTTTAAGTGCTTCATCATCATGGATTACTGAACCCTCTGCAGAACTCAAAGCGGACCTTTGAAGAGAGATTTATTAATTTTCCAATACAACATAAGGAAAATATGGGGCCAAGATTTCCTATACAGGAAGGAAAGAGGAGAAATTAAAAAAAAAAAAGAGAGAGAGAGAGAAAGAAGCCAAGCAACACGGGGAAAAGTCCTCAGGCCTATAGTTTTGAAAATAATAATGACTAAAATTGTTTTTTTCTCCCTTTATGAAAGGAAAATCTATCCTCCAGTATAATTTATACTTCCTAATCCTTTTGATCTTGGACATTTCAGTCGGTGAATGTTGACATGAACAACTCATTCCATAGTCAGACTGAGGTCTGTGCACTCACTTTGTTTCTCTTCAAAATCAGCATAAATAATGAGTTTAGACAGGAACAAATATACTACTTTTTATCTTAAAATGGACAGTGCATTATCCTCTCTCCAATGGGACTGATTTACTTCTGGAATATTTTTTTGACTATCAATAAAATGTAAAACAATAGAAACATTGGCTCTCAAGCCGCAGAGCCCACTGTAGCATTTTAAATCGCTTGTTACGGCTGATCAACAATTTTAAAATAGTCAACCTGCAAAGACTACAACAGAGTTGAAACACTCAAACTACAGCACACTGCATACAACTGTTACTTACCAGGTCATCTAGGATGAGCAAGTATTTTTAGTGATATTAATCAATTAAATGGCCATGATGTGATGATGTGTAAAATATTTTTTTTGTTTGGTGTTTTTACATTTTCAAGTTAATGTGCATGTCACTGTTTCCTCACATCTTGTATCTTTTGGGAGACTAAAGTTTACATTACGGTGTGTTAATCGGATTTAATATTGGTTATTTTTTTTAGAGTAGAGTAGTACATTAACCTCCACCCTTTAGCACATGAAAATGAACACTTGTTCCATGTAGGATCACACTAACTACTGAGAAAACCAGTGGCCAACACTCAAACCACATTTATATGAAACTGTGAATACAGTTCGCCCTCTCCTCCTCTCCGTGTACTCTGTTTCTCTCTATTTATCTCTGTTCAAAACCTATCTCTCTCCCTCCTCTGTTTCCCTGCCTCTCTTTCTCTCTCTCCCTTTCTCTCGCCCTGTAAAAACATTCTTGCGGGGTGCATTTACCTTGGTGCCTGACACAGCCAAATATTTAGGCTGTCACAGGGAATCAGTCTCAAACCAAACGTTTAAGAGGTTTTTGCACATGCGTTGTGTGTGCGTGTGCGCATATACTGGGGGTTTTAGTGATTGAAATGTCAACTTCTCAAACCCCCCACTCTATCCGGCCGTCCTGCTTCGCTACACCCTGAACAAGCTGTACATGAATCCCAACCAACACACTATTTGCACATAAGGGTCGTTCTTAGTCTGTGATCAGACACTTAATTGAATGTAATCTATTCTGATACCTGATTAAATGTCAAGTGAAAAATGCCAAAATGTCAATATTCTGTGACTCCACCTTTTCTGACATTATATATACATATGATTTTCATCACTGTTTTTATTGTTTGATTTTTACAGTCAAATTCTGCATTCATATTTCCCCCATTTTTTTCACATCTTATTATCATTAAAAAAAAAAAAAAAAAAAAAAAAAAAAAAAAAAAAACTTTTTTAATT